>JBBPDC010000156.1:4037632-4060916 GCA_037974485.1 Hemigrammopetersius urotaenia | reverse complement strand
TCAAAATAAAAGCCAAACAAAACCTAATCAGGGGAAAACAGAAAAACAGTGGCCCTTAATGGCCACCAGCCGTAACATTAACTGTAAATTAGAAGAAATATTCTCAGCAGTTCTTATAAACTAAGGCAAAGCTGCTCAGTTCAGTACTTGCACCTATAAAAGATAAAACCTGAGAAACTCCACATTTCTTTCCAGAGCCGTATATATGTGCTATTTCCAATATTTTTGTTAATTTTATGTTAGATTTAGATAGATTATACCTATTTTTGGTATTACATAATACCTATTCTAGCATGCATTGTCTTTGGCTACATAAAATGAAACATGCTTCTCCTGTGCTCTACCTTTTCAGATGCTGTGTGAGTTTCTCAGGCTCCAGTTTTCAGAAGACCTACTGTCGGCACCGCCGTGTTCTGCAGCACTGCTAAAAGGTTTTTACCCTTGAATATAGTTCACCTCTCTTCTGCTGTGGTGGCCTTCACACATTTATGAAATATTTTTCGAAGGGTCTCAGTGACACACAAAATGATGACTGTACTATTTCCTCACTGGTGAGAAAGTGAGTTGGGGGAAGGGTAAGGGAAGCATAGGCTGCTTTCAAAAAGACTCTGTGCTCAAGTACTAACCAGTTTCAGTCATGATTATAAGCAAATGCAAATGTATTGTCAAGTGGTGACACACAATAAGGAGTATTTTTTTTTTATCTTACAGATTTTAACCCTTTGTGGTAGGTGGTATACATTTAAAGGCCATTTTAATTTGCTGGCTGTCTTTATATGAATATGCCCCCCTAAGAGAGGTCAAACTAACTACAGATGAGGCACAAACTGTACTTACACAAGAATGTGCAAAAGTTTGTAGACGCCTGCTCATCTAATGTTTGTTCTGTAATTAAGCCTATCAGTGTGCCCCCCTTTGCTGCAGCACATTTCTGGGAAGGAATTACTGTACACTAGATGTTGGAACACTGCTATAGGATTTAATTACTTTCAGCCACAAGAGTGTTTGTGAGTTCAGGTTCTGATGTTGGAGGATTAGTTCTGGATCACAAAAGTCCCTTTAAGTCATCCACTAATCCAGAGTATGCAATTCCTCTGGGTGCTTTTGGAAATGTCATGTATGTCATGGGTTCGAATCCTACCTTCAGCATACCACCACTGGGTCCCTGAGCAAGACACTTAACGCCAGGCTGCTCCAGGGAGACTGCCCACTGCAGTTAGGGAATGGAAGTCGCTTTGGATAAAAGCGTCTGATAAATGCCGTAAATGTAAATTAATTCAAACCAAGTGCTTTTACATGGACATCAATATTTACACCAATAAGTGGCTTGATAAATGCTTAATTAATACAATGGTTCTCGCCACTGTTCCTTATAGACAGACAAATGTCCATGTACTCAAACAGCAGAGGGCAGTAAAGACACAAACACAATCTGCACCCTGGTTCCCAAAACATCAGAGCACTAAAGCACTAAAGTCCACCATTTTTTTCAAAATATCTGCATAATTCAGTCGTTAAACATGTTAAGAGTTTTCATGTGAAATGGTGTGATATAGCAAAACTTACCACACACCACAGATTTTTACCGTTTGTCCATTTATTTAATAAACTGTGGATTGTTATTTGTGTTAAATAAAAGTCTAAAAAGTTGTGGAGTAAAATGAAAACATGTCAAATCCAACTATTTCCTTTATAAGAATCTGTGACAGTGCTTGTCTGACATCCTATTAACTGGTTGTGTGGTGATGCAGAGTCCAAATCTAGGCTGTCCTTTAACTTTAAATGCACTCGTTCACTGTTTCATCTCATTGACTGTCAGTTAATAGCTTGTTAAACATCTAATACTTGTATGATGATCCACATTCTGTTTATAATTATATAAGATGGCTTTTGTAGACGATTAATTAAAAAATTCTGGCTACTAAGGGTACTCAGATCAGAATCAGACAACTTTACTGATCCCGGAGGACATTGCTTATGTAATAACACAGAGACAAGAACAATATGAAATATTAAGTCTAATTAAAATCAAAATAAAAATACTGTAGAGAAATGTGAGTAACATGTACAAGAGGAAAATCTCAGTATCTGCTAAAACATTTCACTGTCTGTGTGTCTAAAATAGTCACTAAACCTACTGGTGGGTTCTGACGTTTTATGTAATTACCTTTACATAAAAAGCCACAACCCACCAGTAGGTTTAGTGAGAAATATGTAAACAGTGGTAAATATGAAAACAGTAGTTTTAAATGGGGACTATTTGCCTCAAAATGCCCGGCATGATCTTCTCCATAGTGATTAGATTATTCAAAAATAATTTTAGGTCAAAACCATTGTCATTGTCAAAAAGTAAGAACTTTCTGTGATGCAGCGTTTGGGGGCATTAAAAGCTTCAAAACGTCTGGTTCCATTCACCACCACTGTGAGGTCCTCTAACTCTGCGAGTCCCTAGAGACAGACTACTTCACATCAAATAATCTTTGTACCTATTTTAACCACTGATTCATAAACTACATGCTAAATGAACTGAGCTGATTAGAAGGGCATAAAATCCTGATTAATACCCTTGATTTATGGAGTAATAAGCATAAATAAATAAATTGACCGAGCTGCGTAATCTGTTTTAGTGACATCATTGTTATTAATCAGTTATTAATTCTGAGTAATTTAAGTATCCAGTAATCACTATCAGACCCACAGTACCAGAAAAGATAGATAGATAGATAGATAGATAGATAGATAGATAGATAGATAGATAGATAGATAGATAGATAGATAGATAGATAGATTTCGTAAAATGATTAAATTAATGCGCTCACAGCATAAAGTGCCCTACAACAGTAGGTGGCGCAATTACACAAAAGTCAAGTTCATGTAAAACTCAAAACGAGCTAGAAGATTTGAACTACATATACACTGTGCAGCCCATTCGACAAGCATTTTAACCAGCATTGTCACTGGCACAAACAGGTTTTAAAGCTCAAGCCCAGATCTCACAATACTTCTGATCTCACGGTCAATTACTGATTATACAGTTAATTATAACTCTTTTCTACTGTCTTTGGACTACTGAATAAGTTCTCATTTGGTTAAGTAGCTATTTTGGAGTAGTTTAATCCAAAGTCAAGGACTGTGCAATAATAGGTTGATGAGTTCAGTGAGGAGGAACTGGCCGCACAGAGCCCTGACCTCAACCCCACCCAACACGTTTGGGATGAACTGGAATGGAGATTATGAGCCAGACCTTCTCGTCCAACATCAGTGCCTGAACTCATAAATGCTCTAAACAATGAGTGGGGACAATTTCCCACAAAAACTTTAAAATCCTGTGGAAAGCCTTCCAAGATGAGTGGAAGCTGTTATAGCTGCAAAGGGGATCAACTCCATATTAAACGTGTTTGAATTGAACATCATTAAAGTGTTGCCCTTATTGGCAAAGATGAATAGACCACAGCACTCATTCACCCAGGTGAAGAAGTGGGAAGCCCGGTTAGCCGTGAGTGGAGACGGTACTTTGCTCAAGGGGTACCTCAGTGGTGCCAAGGCAATCCTGAGATTCAAACCCATGACCTTCTGATCATAGGGGCAACTCCACCATATGCCCTAAATGGTCAGGCGTCCCAATACTTTTGTCCACATGATGTATGTTCCGCAAATAGTTGCGTTGCGTGTTGACGTCTGTTCTTCGTGTTCTCGGTTCTGGTTCTGCAGCCTGATGACGAACCGAGTCCACACGCTGTGACGCTCCTCACTACGGTGGCATGCTGTCGCCATGGAAACCGGCTGAGTTGGTGCAGTGCGTTTGCGTGGTTTCTGGCTGCACAATTTTTTTACTCACGGCTCTTAACGTCGGCTGGTTCTCTGTAAGGCTGGATTTACAGGAATATAAGACAGCTAGAATTCCTTTTAGATTGGATTATAGATGTACGAAAGACTGTCTTATCACTTCAGAGGCTGGAAGAGTTCATATTTTCAGCTTAACTACGCCAGCTAGCCAGCTAGCCAACCGAGTTTATGTAAGAACTTGCTGTCTTTGCTCGCTAATTTAAGGTCAGTTAGCTTCTAGAAACGGGCAGTTTGGCGGTTCGTATGTGAACATTTTTTCACATCCATCTCTAAAGGCTCCGCGAAAGCATTTGGCTTTATTTGTATTTTAAAGTATGATGGAGGAATCTATTAGCCAGCTAGCTTGATTCAGGTGACGCCTGCAGTCAGTCTGGGAAGGATCTCTGTCTTTGGATCTCTGATACAGCCAAACCCACTCAGCCAGCGTGTGTGTGTGTGTGTGTGTGTGAGAGAGAGAGAGAGAGAGAGAGAGAGCAAGAGAGAGAGAGTGTGTGTGTTGTACACCTGCTGCAATGGGAAGTGTAGCCTCTCTACAGCCAACAATATTCCTTCCAAAGTTGAACATCACCCCCTTGCAGGAATCCCACCTCTACATTGCGTGGTCTGCCAGTGTCAGTGCTTTTCTCCCCCTTCGCCTCCAGACTGGATGTGATTAGAAGCTCCCGAAGTAGCCTTTCTAGCACCAGATGAATTAGTTCTAATCATCAAAGTATCGGTACCCTGAAGGAGGCTTTTTTTCATTTTGTCGTGGGAGGAACAGCTTCTCCTCATCAAAGAAATCGTCGTTCAGAGTTAAAGAAGCCGAGACCATGACAGAGCTGTGACAACTTCTTCATCATCAGATCCTTCAAGAAAACACGGGGGGACCAGATGTTTCTCGGCAAGATGACTCTCAGTCAGTCCGGGTTGTTTGGACAGATAGATGACCTGCAGGACCTCACCTTCATCGAGAGACCCATCCGTAGGAGCCTGAAGGTATTCATCTGACATTTCTTCATCCTCAGGGTTTCTATTCTATTCTTGTCTCATATTAGGTAGGGCTCTGAAAAGGAATTGATGTAAGTGGTAGTCTGGGTGTTTGAATGCCCACCTACCCACCTGCTTGTGTGTATTTTAAAAGCTAGTCTATATGAACTGAATATATCTTTTATCCCTACAGCCTATCATAAGAGAACTTGCTCCAGATATCCCTGTTCATTGTGCTCACCTGTTATTCTACACAGATTTGAGATTTTTCAGTTGATGGCAGCTCCTTGCTGCTCACTGAGAAGCACGGTATGTGAGGAGTTACTGTGGAGGAGGCTAGACACGGCTGGTAGGGAGGCTGGGGGTTGCCCACTCCGCTTTAGTGAGTGACGCAGTTTCTGTCAGCTGTGCGCATCCCTGCCTCTCCTCCTCCACTCCACTGCAGTACATCTACCATGTAGAGGATTTCTGCCATGCCCAGTGACAGCACTCCCATTTTCATCTAACCCACACTGGTATGACGAGTGTGTGTCATACCGTAGATTAAGAAGTCTCCTCGAACTCCCTGCATAAGAATTAGGATGAAGTTACTCTCACTACCCACCCTTCCCAGAGTAGGCTTATCAACGAATGAAAGAAATGTGTTGCATACGGGGGGGGTGGGGGGGGGGCGTTTCTCTTCATGCTTTTTGTAGGGAGGATCCAAAGAGAAGCTCTTCGCCTTAATGAGAGAAGCCCTGAAGTAATAGACTCGTCACCCACATGGCTCCCGTCCCCCACACTTTCTTCCCACACAATCCATCGTGCTTCACATCCTGCCTCGCTGCAAACCCCCTCACACATTTGGCTGAGTCATCTTTAAGGCAGTAATGGAATCGTTTGCTGTCAGTCTACCCATTTAATATACAGACTGAAGATTCTCATTTAACCAATGATGAAGCTCTGGTTTATTTTGATGCAAGGTACATTGGTAGTCTAAATGTGTGTCCACAGATTACATGATGCATCTTAGTCAGTGTCTCTAAAAGCACAGAAAGCACTAGAAAATCAGTGTTATTAAATTACCTTAAGGCCAGGGTGATGATTTAGATTTATGATTCACTTGTATATTTGTTTTTATTGCTTATGCTCATTTATATTTATGCACGACGTTTGTGTGTATTTTTTTTCCAGACTGCAGAAGAGATTGAGAAGTTAACTGTAGATGAAGATCTGAACGATATAGAGCGGGCAGTCTACCTCCTCAGGTAATGGCAAACACTATACAGTACTAACCTAAAAAATGAGTGACACATGACGGAAGCTTTTGGACCACGATTCGTTGTGTATCCCTGTTGTGTCACTCACCACTAATCAATAATAACATTCACAACTTGTGATGCAGTTTTGAGAACATTTGTGATATTTTTGAAAAGATCTGGATTTCTCCTTGGGCTCAGTCAGTATAAACATTTTTCCACCTTTTGAGGAGCTAAAATTCAGATGACCAATAATATCTGCAGATATAGTTTTATTTTTAGCTGATAAGACTTATAGTTTCAATTAAACAGTCATCTGTTGACATGGTGGCAAGTTTGAATTGCAATAAATGATTGGCCCATTTGTAAAATTTTGTAAACACAGATATACAGCAAAACTGTCCTGCTGCTAATGCTAATGTAGATAATTTATAACCTGCAGGTTTATGACTAGATTAATGCTGGGCAATGATAACACTTTTAATGGCAAAACTGAATAATGAATTCAAAAGTACAGTATTGCACACTTTTATTTTTAAAGTACTGCTATTTGAACAAAAGTGCAAGAACATTTGGTTTGCAAACACTTTAAACAAATAAGCTATGTGCCACTGCAGAGCCTTCAGTATGTTATAGAAAAACAAGTTCCCCGCAGAGTCCAGAGCATGGGGGGTGGAACCATTACAGAAGCTGCAAAGGAGGGACCAACTCTATATGAAAGTCTATGCATCTGAATGCAGTGTCATTAAAGTCCTTGTTAGTGTAATTGTATATGATATGGACAATAGTAATGGGACGCCTAACCCCCACGAAAACAAGCAGAGACATAGAGCGCTCGACTCGCACACCCACAAGCCGGACAAAGTTTCAAAATAAAATAATTTTAAAAAACTGCATTAAACTGCAATAAAATGATTGTTGGCATTAAGTAAATAATATGTTAACGTGATAAAAACTTGTTAATTTGCCCAGCCCATGACTAGATACACGAGCATGTTCATTTTTTCTGGTTTTATTAGACTTCTGTTTAGCATGACCGTATTTACTTTGCTGAGGCAGTTTGTTGGAGAACCAGAAGTTGTGCTATGTTTACCAGCTGAGGGCTTTTTCATCTTGTGTGTTAGGATTAGAATCAGACTCTCCGTCAGAAAAGATGAGCCTCTTAATCTTTCTGTGATCTGAGAACACACTCAAATAGTATGTGCTTAAACAAAAAAACAGAAAAATGAGGTGTTATAAAGTGTATCAGACTTTAGGCTGCCATACATCAGCCACATTAAAACACTGACGGGTGAAGAGAATAACGGTTATTATCTTAATACAATAGCACCTGTCAAGGGGTGGGATATATTAGACAGCAAGTGAACAGTCTGTTCTTGAAGTTGATGTGTTGGAAGCAGGAAAATGGGCAAGAGTGAGGATCTCAGCAACTTTTGACAAAGCTCTGAAACAGTGGTTCTTGTAGGGTGTTCCCAGTATGAAGTGGTTAGTTTCTAACAAAAGAGGCCTGGTGACAGGGATGCACTATGGGATGAAAGCAAGCCAGTGGAGGCAGTGTGATGCTCTGTACCGTGATCTGCTGGGAAACTGTAGATGCTTGCCTTGACTTGTCCCACCTACATTTCACTGCGTGTTGTATTTGTGTAACTATGAATAGAGAAATAAAGAATCTTGAATCCCGAATCTACCTAAACACTGCAGGCCAAGCACATCTCTTCATTTCATTAGTATTCTCTAATGACAGGGGTTTCTTTATTTGCCCCACCACACTACAATACATGTGCTAAACAAACTAGTCCAATCAGTGAAGGCCCTGCCTCACCACTTACAGGCCTTAACTGAACTGCTGTCAGTGACTGGGACCTACACAATATTAATGTTATGGCTTATCAGTGTATTTGATAAAAAAATATATCTAAAAACAGAGAATCCATTACAAAAAAACACATTTTTACGTACCTGTGTAGGGAAACATTGGTTTATCAAACTAAGCTACTATATAAATAATAATAAAAAAAACATTATTTTATACGTGCATAATTTTCCATTTGTTTACTTAAGTGGAATGTGTCTTGCATTTCTAATTCTTAAATAATTAAATTAATATTTGGGAAAAAATCATATTTGATGGTTGCAGCACAAAATATAACTATATAATGAGGAAGAAACCCAAAGAGGCTTTTTTCACAGCTACTTGTACAAAATGTGTTAAGAATTGTGGCTTTTTATATACTTTCACACTATTTCTTAGATTGTAGCATTACTCTGTGTACACTGGACTGTTCATATCAGTTTTGCCGTTTGGTCACTTGCTTGGTGGCAGTGTGTTGGGTAAGAACTTCTGGTGGAATGTTGTATTTGGGATACGCTGAATGCTTCAAGGCTTCTCATCGCCTGCTGCTTGACGAAGACTGTTCAGCTCAGCAGTTCAGGGCCGGCTGTGTCGTCGCTGATGTACGCGCCCCATGAATATTGCAGCTAGTAAAAGGCCTTTGGTTGATGTCTCTGGCAAAGATAACTGTGTGCCAGTCTCTGGAGGACTTCTCATAGACACCATTTTTAATCCTGTGTGTTACTAATACTCAAAGCACTGGTAGAACAGTGATGCTTCGGTATCTGATGGCGGATTTAAGCTCATTAAAGTTGGATGGATTGGTTCTGATTACCTGGAAGATTGGATTATGCTTTTATCGGATTTCCTTTGAACACAGGCACTCCAGGAGTGTCCTGTCACCTTAACCTTGCTGAAGACCTCTATTTTCACTCGGGATGTTTCACTTCACATGCTTTGGTTCAACAGTTGTTTTGTGGCAGCGCGGTCACATTGTCTTGTTGAAGAATAACTTGATAATAGACTTGTCTGTTTACACACAGTCTAGTCACTCTAGACCCAGTTTCTCTGACACAGATTCAGTAAAGCCTAGTTTTCTTCCAACAGAGACTGTGTATGTTTTTACAATTATCTACTGAAACTACCTGTTTATCCGTGTAAACTACCCTGGCTGTGTTTAAAGCAGTAACCCATAATCAGTTTGGGTAACAATACTGTTGGCTGTCAGATGAAAAATAGAGTGCCATTGTTTATTCCAAGGATGCACTCATCCACCTTTTTCTCTCCTGATTCTGGTTCACTGAGTTCAGGATATAAGCAACACCAATGTCATGGTAGAATTGACAAATCAGTGCAAGCGATCTCATGTTTTGAGTACATTATTAGTATTTGTAAAAATGTACATTCTGCTCATATGCAAACAATGTAATTTATTTTTATGCACCGTGGTTACAGTGCTCTAACCCCATGCAAAGACACATGAATCTGCTGTAGAGGTTAGTGTGCGATAGTTGATAGGATCAGACACTTAGAGATTTATGAAGTTTTATGGTTTTTAACAATCGTTATGTTTACACTTATGCATTTGGCAGATGCCTTTATTCAGACTTGAAATGTAATCATGTTATAGATATAGGCAAATGCAGAGTTCAGAGTCTTGCCCAAAATCTCTTATTGGCATAATGGATTGAACCCAGTCTGTTGTATTGAAGGTCGGGGTTTTAACACACTTAGCTACAACAACCACAAAAATGTGTGGGTTTTACATCTGGCCAAAATCTTACGTTCCAGTATTGTGGTCAGTTGGCTCTATAATATCCTCGATTGGTGCATTACTAGTTTATTCTATTTGGTTGTCCATGTGCAGGTTGTAGCTGTTATAGTTAAATAGAACGAACCCCAAATCAACCCCTACGAATTGCACGTTGATACAAATGTAGGCTTTAACCTAGTATCCGAGGATTGCATTCTCAGTGTCCCTCTTTAACCTACAAAACTACGTAATGCTCCTTCTCTGAGCTAATTAAGTGGCAGAGTCATTCCACACCTCGGCTCCCTCGGGCAGCAAACTAGTTCTGAGAACAATTTAATTGCCCCTGTTGGCTGTCACTTGGCTCTTAAAAACAGGCTGCCAGCAAATCTGAGTTAACAAAGAGGAGAGGGCCTGTTAAGTTTTGGATGAGCAGTTGAAGATGAACAGATGAAGAGGGAGTCCCTCATATGCAGACATCCAATGGATTACAATTACACAAACGTAATGTTTCCCCATTGAGAGTAGCAAACTCTTGAGCCTGGCCTGCATTTCAGACTTTTGGCCTAAGTTGATTGTATTCTTGGGAACTTGGTAGCAGAAACCATATTTGAGGCTTCACACAAATGGGTTTTTCCATTGAGACATTCAGCAAATTTTAAGTGGAAAATATGATGTTTTAATGAACTACTGTAATATGTGAATTCCTGAACATGACATCACGTGCATGTGCAACAGGGTGAGAGATAAGAATGCGGCTCACTGTGTGTGCTGGGAGGATTTGCTCCTTTATTAGTTTTAGTAGAGCAGTTTTAACACCCCTCTGTCAGCTGTTAAATGGCTGTAAAACTAACAATTCAGATTTGCTTCAGCAAGCAGTGGGTTTTTAATGAGGGCTGAAGTTGCTGTCCCACTTCGCAGAGCCCCTGGTTCATCGCAGCATCAGTCCACATGTACCATTGGGAATTTTCATCTGCTGCCATGTCTCCTATTGCCAGATGGAGCACAAACCTATGACTTGCAGTCCTTCAACATGTTTGTGTTGAGATAACATCCGTTCAGATAACATCATGGTTTCCATCACCACTTTTCTCATTCCTCTATCATCAATAAACCAACTTGTCCTCCCCATCCAAGTACAGTATTGCTTTGAATTTCTGACTTTTCCATCCAGGTTCTTAATTCATATTTTTAAATGTTGAAAATGGAAAGACTTGTACAGACTAGATACTTAAGCAGTAATTTAATACTAATAATAGTAATAGTTGTGTAATTTGTAACTTATTTACGAAAAAAAATATTAGAAACTGTTTGCTGTCATTCATATTTTCACGCATATGTTTGCGTCTGTTTCTCCCCTAACGTCCTTTGGAGCAGAAACAAAAGCCTGGTTACTCATTACTGATTTCAAAGTCTCACTTGGGTGAATTCAGCAAAGCATGAAGAAGCTTTACAGTGTGCCGACTTTCTAAGTGCAGTGCAGGTCACTCATGGCACTCTGCCTGAGAAAAAGTTGGACAGGCTTTGTCCGTATGAGAAACCCAAGTCTCCTGTCCATCCCTCAGTTGACAGTTAAACCTAATTACAAATGCGAATGTAGCTCTTTTTACTTTCTGACCGCCCTCCAGGTAGGACATGGCCCAAACATTTAGAGTCAGATCAAAGTGTAGGCCTAAGAACTTGTATTGTGTTACTGGACAACTCATCACCTGGTCTTTAGCTGATTAAGTCACTCCTCTCCCCTTAGATACCAGCTGCTCTGCTCCCTGTGTAGTGTCTCTGTCAACTAGTCCATAAACAGACCTATTGCCAAGGTGCTGAACATTATTGCTTATATTCAGGATGTGCACCAACCGTGACCACATTACGTTCTTCTTCGATAGACCCGACAGCAGGCAAAGCCCTTTCATGGTTATTAAATAACCCTCTGCCAACAAAAGCCACTGGAGGACAGCCTGCCTCTGAAAAAGAAATGAATACCTGTTTATGGTACATTATTTAGAGAAACACCACATATGTGACCGTAAGAGCTGTTCTGGGGCCAGAAGGAACTCTGAGGAATTGAATGAGACGGACTTAAAAATAAATTGCCGTCATATCACTCTATACTCAAAGGACCTGTTACTGTGTGCCTGTCCTTAAAAGGTGCATGTGAATGTTTTGTTTGTATGTTTTTACTGTGTTCTTAACACATTACATTGAGTTTGATTAATACTTGCACTTCATACTGCGCATCTTCATACTGTCTCCAAGAATGACATGTTTGTGGTGTTTGCTGTTTGGTTCTGTTAGCTGCTCTCCTTGATTTTGACTGGTACTTTGTTTAAACAAGTGTGAACAATAAAAATAAATGTCTGAGAGATCAAAGTTGAGACAGTAAGACACAAAGTGCTTGAAGCTGTAGTGTCTGTTAAGCTAAGAATAGTACAATTAGATGGCAACTGTCTAAGAGCAAAGTCAAGGGAAAAAAAGCCAACATCTCTGGGGTTTGTATCTATAGCGACTTTGCTAAGCTATCATGGGCTTGGTTAGCATTCCAAATGTGCCACATAACACAGTACAGTCTCAGTTCCAACTGATGCCAAAATGACACTTGCTTAGAAGATAAAGACTTCGAGTGACTGGTGCAAGAGTGACAGTGAGCATAATGTGGTGTGTGTAGCTCTTATCCTTCACACAGCCACTGTCCTCCTCATTTTCCTGACATTCCTGATTATTCCTTTCTGTCAACACCATCAGGCACAGTCATACTTTACAGCCCTATAGCATTCTGCAAATCATTATTCAAGAACTATGCAGATGCAGGACACAGTAGCACTTACTGGTAAATTCATTCCCTTCATTTTAAACTGTCCATTGTCCAAGTTTGGAGTACATTCAATCTAAAAGTGTACATTATCTTACTCCTAAGTAGAAATAAAACCTAAATTGAAAACATCTATTTTAAAGTATGTCACAGCAGTGTCTTTATCCAGTTTTAAGATTTGAAGAACTGTAATCATGCTTTCAAAGAAGCACTGCTGCTATTTCTAGATGTGGCATGATGATCAGTCTGTCAAGCTGATTAAAGAAATTGGAGATTACAGAAAACCAGGCACTAGGTAAGACTGTGTTTGTCCTTTTCATGGACTTTGAGGTTCAGGGAAATGCAAAAACTGTTTGCCCTTCCTTTTCTTCTCGCCAGCTCTGGTCAGGACGTCCAGCGCGCTAGCGTGATCGTCAACTTGCCAAACCTTGTGCGTCAGAACCCAGCAGAGACGTTCCGGAGAGTGGTGCCAAAAGTCAGAGTAGGCCAAATTCTGCTCCATCTCCTTCTTTTCAGCCCTGAGATCAGGACATGCTTCACTGGTAAATAGCATTTGCTAAATGATCATCCAGAGCTTTTTTTCCTACACCCTAACAGGAGGTGCTTCATGTAGCTGGGGCAGACATGCAGCTCGCCGCAGCAGGCTCTTTCTTGACCATTCTCCAGGACGACATTGTCCTCATCCAGACACACACCCACTCAATCCTGCAAATAGTTCTCCTCAACCTAGACCACAGGGACACAGGTCAGCACTCTTTGAGATAACACATCTCTGCACAGAACCCGAAGGTCCATTTGTAACGAAATATGAAACTGAATGCAATTGTGTCATTTCTGAGGTTCTTTTCTGGCCAGGCCTAAAACTGGACATTTAGACAATATTTGCCAACATAAAATAATCATGAGGCGTTATTACATTTTCCTCTGAACCTCAGTTTTGTTTTCCTGTTGCACTTTCAATAGTGGTCGGCAGTGCTTGGCTAGAGACCTTGCTATCAGCTATTGATGCTTTACCAAAAGAAACCATCAGACAGGAGGTAATAAGAGCTTGTCGGATTTTTCATATTGCTTTTTAGAAATATGCAAATGAACAGTCTGTAAGAACAAAGGAGTAGAAGACAAAAAATTTAAACTTAACCTCTCCTGCTGTGACCCGATTTTGTTTGCAGATTTTAAGTCCACTGGTATCTAAAGCTCAGCTCTCCCAGTCTGTGCCGGCCCGTCTGGCCAGCTGTCGCATCCTTGGAAAGGTTGCTGCCAAGTTTGAGTCATCAGTGTGAGTTTGCCAAACTTTCTGTTTTTCTGCGTATAAGGCAGAGACGCTGGCACAGTGCCACCTTGCTGCCCTCTGATACATAGGAACTTCCATGCATATGGAGAGAAACTGTCTAATCAGAAATGGTTGTATTGTTCACTCACACAAAGCATCTGCAAAATGTTTAAGCTTAAAGAAATGAGTGTTTATTTAGAAATGATGTTTTTTTATTTTTGCATTAACTGGCTCTATTGAATGTTTCAGATTAGTTTGCAGGAGTTAATGAAAGCTTTCTTTCACGCTCATAGTAAGTGCTTATTTACAAGCATTCACAGGAGGTCAAGGGTTGAGAGAAAGGACTCGAAATTGTTTAGCACTTACACAAATGTCAGATTTTTATTTTTTATTTAAGACTGCTGACAAACATAAAGCAGCCTGTGCCGGTTCTTTCAAGAAGTTATGGTTGTTTTCATTGAAGTTGTTTTCATTGTACTGTCCTGCTGGTAGTAATGATTTGCCTGAGTGTGTGCTGCCCCCCTGCAGAGTGAAGAAGGACCTGCTGCCTCTGGTCAGGTCGTTGTGTCAGGACGTGGAGTACGAGGTGCGCTCCTGCATGTGTCGCCAGCTGGAGAACATCGCCAGGGGAATTGGGTAAAAAGAATAAGAGAAAGAGATTAATGCGATCTGGATGTTCCTCAAATTTGAAGGGTTTTGTTATGAGTACAGGACCTCAAGACTGTCTAACAGTGACTGAACCATGCAGTTACATTGTGAACTGTGTTAGAAGTGTATCTGAACCCGGACCATGATTTTCATTTAGCTTTGACCGTGTCCAAGCAGATTGAATGTGTACAACCACTGTAAATTTGCTTTTATTGCTCCTATTAGTGAAGACAGATAGCCAACAACATTATTGTTCTGCTTCAGTTCCTGGCCTAGCTTGGTCATGTAAAAGTAGTCCGGTGATGTGACTGATTTTTTTAGCATTGTATTCTAGTTGTAATTTTTTTTGTAGCTCACTTGATGAATCCGAGTTTGTCAGTAGTTCATTAGTGCATGATTTTAGAGAAAACATTTGAATTTATAAAATAAAGCTATATAAAATATAAATTAACTAGCTATGCATTGTATTGATTAATTTCTTGTAAAAGACAAACAAAAGGAAACAAGAGATTAGTTGCAAATGAGGTTTTTCTTTAACTGATGTGAAATTTATTAGAAGGAGACTGCATGCTGGCAGACCACTGTTGTACTATAAGAGACTAACTTCTGTTCTGGTATCGTACCTTCTGGTCTGTTTGAAAGATGCATGTTAACCTGATCGTGTTGTACTTTGCATGGATGTTAAAGCACTTGGATGAGGTAGTATGAGGATGGGTTTTTTTTTATTGGTGATGTATTTGTATTTTTCTTCGCTTTGCCCCAGGGTGGACCATACAAAAGCTGTGGTGCTGCCAGAATTGGTGGAGCTGGCTCGAGACGACGGCAGCACTGTGAGACTGGCGGCCTTCGACACCATCATTAACCTCCTAGAGATGTTTGACAGTGGTGAGCTGTCCCCTATCCCCCGAACCCAGACCTCCTCAGATTTGAGTCTCTCTCATTTCTCAATTCCACTTTCAAAACATTATACACCTCACTGCTTCGGTTTTTAATAGTGATTTATTATAGTTCATAGTGCAAAACACTGAATATACATACATATACAGATATGCAATCTCAATCCAGTTGCACCATGTGCAAGTCACTGTCTCATCCCTTGTTGATCACTGCTCGTTCCCTGCTTATGAAAAAAGTCTGTTATTGTGTGTCATCGGTTGTGTCAAATGTTACCGCTGTTATATGTGTGTGCTGCTCCTCTATGCCTTTTAAATGGCCCCTCGGGGATGAATATTATTTTTGAACTGATTTTAATTGAATATACACATACTTGTTAATATCAGTACATCAGTTATATCAGTAATAAATCTGGTTAAACCTGTAGTGTTTTAAGTGCAGAGGATTCATGTATTACTACATCTCAGTGTGTATAGACGTGACTACATTCTGTGTCTGCTGTGTTTCATTTTTGTAGAAACAATTAAGTCCCTTAATGAGCAATAAAAAAATTGGTACTTTTTTGTCGCTTGACAGACACTGCAACAGTTGTAGAGGCTTTAAATGAATGAAGCTTTCGTGCTGGGGTTAAACAGTCTTCAGATCCTCTTATTGCATTACAGCATGATGGTCGGATTGCGTTCTGATTTACAGTTCTCGGCTGATCTGATTTTAGACACTACTTGACCCTGAAGTTGATTTGTCTTGAATCTGACTGTTTTAAGAAACCTCCTTTTGATGTGGACATACATATTCCTTCCTCTTGTTAAGCTGCCATCTGTCACTTCCACATTCGTGCGTGATATATCTTTTCTTTTTGACATTTGAAGCCGTATATCAGACCCAGTGGGACATGAGATACAGAAATAGACAAGCAGTGATGGTTGCTATGCTGACTAGAACTGAGTCTGGACATTAGTCTCACACAGTCTCTCTGACTTCCTCTCACCCTTTCTCTACAGATGACAGGACACGTGTTATATTTCCCCTGGTGAAGACATTCTGTGAGAAGTGCTTTAAAGCTGATGAGGCAGTGCTGGCCTCCCTGTCCTTCCAGTATGGCAAGCTGTGCCATGGCCTCTCGGGTAGGTGTCTGAATCGTACTCACACCTGATCTGCTGTTAAGGTTGGCAAGTAGGAGGATTCATGGCTACAATTCATGGCTCAAATCCTGCCCCCTTTGGTTACAGTTGCTCAGAAACTCAGGACAGTCAGTCCTCACAAATGGAAAATATTCATTGATTTCAGTGGCAAGTGTCTATTCATTCATTTAATTGTTTAATCAATTTTCAAAGCTCATGAAATTGAACAGAAAACCCTGGGGATTGTATTTATACCTAGTAATGGAATCTTAGCTTAGTGCAGATATACTGAAAAAGTTCAAGTTAGTGTTAATCAGTGGTTTGCAGCAGTTTCTGCGCTCTGCTGAGGATTACATCAAGCCTTTTCTGTGGGTCTAAACAAGGCTTATGGCCTCGTTGCCTGTCCTCGTGTGCATTCTGCCGGATGGATGATCTGTAGACAGTTATAATGACTTAATAACTTAATAACTGCATTTTATAGCATACATTACTTTATATACTTGAATAATGCAACTAAGCAACATATTGATCTGTGGATGAAGGGGAGTTGTGTGATGTGGCTGCTGCTGATGATGAATAGATGCCCTGTATCTTAATGAGGCTGTAATTTAATAGCTAATTGCTGATGAGTCACAGTGTGGATTCCAGCTTGCTCTCAGTGCTTCAAGCGCGATGCTAAATGCACCATCTGAGCATTGGCTTGCCTTGGAACACACTGGCCTCTCAGTCAAAAGCCTGACGTTGTGTGTTCAGATGCCAGTGGACTTCTTATGATCTTTTCTCAAATGCCCCTTCTGTCTTTGATTGCATATGAGATGAAATGTTCAGCCCCCCTGGTTAATTTATCTATGCTTTTCATGACTGCGGCCACCTCTTGGTCCCAAACAGCATCTTTCACAGATGAGCAGCACCTCTGGTTTCTGGAGTTCTATAAGAAGCTGTGCTGCCTGGGACTGCAGCATGAGAACGGCCACTGCGAGAGCCAGCCTTACCCCCTGGAGCTGGAGAACAAGTATGCACTGGTGCGCAGGAATTGCGCCTACAACTTCCCTGTGAGTGACAGAGCGCCCCACTGTTTCACTGTTCTATTAATAGCCGTTTGCGTTTTGATATCATTGAACTGGCTTATGGTCATACTTGCGTGCGTAAGAAAAAGCCAAGGCAGGTACGAAAATATGAGAAACTGAATAGCTGTAAACGGAAGAGGCCATGTTTATTTTGGATCCGACCCAGAATCAGAGTCAGGATTTGAACGATGTACTTTGATCATTTTGAAAATCTGGTGAGGTGGCGCAGAGATCTCCTAGTAAAAGAACTCTTTGATCTCCAGGCTCATTTGAGGAAATTAAACCTGTAACTGCTCCATCTGCCTCTGTTGAAGCAATTCTGTACTTACTGTGCTGGTTATAAATAGAGGCGGCCACTCTGCATATGTTTGTGCTTTCTGGGAGCACTTTGAGGAGAAAGCAGCTGAAAGTTGTGCATAATGATGACTGTCTGTAATGTTAAAGACGGTTCAGACGATTCCGTAATAAGGTAATCATAAGAGCTTAGAATATCATTTAGGATTTAAAGACGTGTAGGAGCAATCAAGCATTCACAGTCTTTCTAATGCTGCGTATTACTTTCTTTTATATGATTCCGTTTGGTTTCATAAACAACCTTTCAACTAAAGCAGTATTTTTGCTTGCCGTGTCTGTAAAGCATGTTGATCACTGTGTACAATAATTTCAGCACTTTTCCCTGTGCACAATAATTGTCTTTCCACTATTTCTTTAACTATTTAACAAGCATCCATCTTACATAAATCTATATTTTAAGGTTTAGAGGGAGGGTAAAGCCTCCTATATGACATCTGAGTTTAGGGCTAAGAGATTAATCATTCTTGTGCAGCTGGAAATTTCAATTGCTGTTTAAAAGTATCATTCATTTAAGTATGTGTAATTAGTTGTAGGTTAAATCATTGTAGGCTGTTTTACCAACAACGTTTTCTTTAGACTGAAGCAGGAAATAGCAAAAATATAATTGTGAAGTGCTTGTAAATGAGACAGACCAATTTAAAACAACCAAACAACCACTACAGGACAAGACCACCACACCTATTAGAACGAAATATTCGGATCTTCTGGGCCGGAACAACGGACATAGATCATAATTAATTTAATTTAAATTATATGTATTTAAAATCACACAAACTTGCAGATTGATATTTTTCTTCAGTCATTTAGGTCCACTTAAGTGTTATTCCAAACATAATCTGCCTGTTTTTTAAGTTTATATTCATCATGAATTTGGCAAGAGCCTGTAGAGGAGCTGTTGCAAGCTGCATAAGATTTTATATTCATAATAGTTCACACAGCACAACATGCACTGCATGCAAAGCTGTGAAAAATTAAGGCTAGAGCTAGGTGTGAGTTTAGCTGCTGTATCTTTTTTGGTTTGATATCCGGTAAAATCACTTTCAGCAGGTTGTCTAGTCTCACCCACAAAGGGCCGGTTTGACTCTAGATTTTCATCCCAGTCAAGCAGGAGCACTTTATTCAGTGGGTCTTAGTTTGTTGCTTACTGATCATGCAGGCTCTGGCTTTTTCAGAATGAAAACCTGCTGCCACATCGGCTCTCTGAGGATGAGCTTATAGACTAAGGCTGCACGATATGGACAGAATATCAGTATTGTGATTTAACTGCAACATATTAGGACTGTGATGCCTTTCAAGATGTTAAAGGCCACATATCATCACTTTTCTGGAATTAAAAAGACTTAAAGGCTTAAACTCCCCCATCCATACAGTCCATACATGGAAAGTGAGCTATACAATTTTTTTTGTGATGTCACAAAACATTTAAATACATGTCCTTATTCTGATTACAGCAGTTCAGTCCCACCCATTCATTTACCAATTCGTCAACACTTTTGATAGTCAAAGATTAAAATAAACAGACTTTTGTTGGATTATTTGAAGATCTCAGTTAGGGCTGGGGGATTTGGCCTAAAATCTCAATCTCGATTAATTGAACATTTTAACTCAATTACGATTAATGAGCGATTATTTTATTTATTTATTTATTTTTTGCCCTCATAGTGCACTGACAAGTTGCTCAGTTGTCTCAGTGTTTAAGCTCTCCATGCTCGACATGTCGGCGGAATAACGTAACCTAACGGAGCGGGGTCACGTGACTCCACACGCGGTAGTGTTTTTAAAGGGAAAGTAATAAAAATAATCGACCTGGAAAATTTTGATCGATTATAGGTACTGAATGTTGATTTCGATTACTTTTCGATTAATCGTCCAGCCCTAATCTCAGTTCATCAGAACAGCCAGTAACTCACCTGGAGATGTAATTGGTCACCCTGTCAGAAATACTGTGATTGGTTAGAGGCTGATTTGCAGACTGCAGCCTTCTGCGATACCGATATTGCAGTGCAGGATATCATGATAACAGTTTGAAGAAAATATTTTGTGCAGTCCTATTATATACAAACTCAACCACTTTTATTTCATGTCAGTCATCAGTATCTTAACAGTTATGCTTTTTGAAAAAACACATTTATCTCTTCCTTCAGGCCATGGTGTTATTTGCTGACCCAAACCACTTTCTGTCTGAGTTATACCGGACCTTCTCCAGCCTGTGTCATGACCCTGAAATCTCAGTCCGGCGGACGGCTGCTGAGGGATTCCACGAGGTACAAGCTGTAAATCTGTTCTGTGCATTTGCCACTGGGAAGGATGCAGCATAATACTTGCTTGAAATGCACTTGAAATGTGCTCACTTTTCCTCTTATATGAGAAACTGAGGCCACTGTTTTTTTTGGCTGCTAGAGAAAATATAGACTCCACTTCCTTGTTCGAAGATATTATGACTTGCAGTTTTACTTCACACAGTCTGGCTATGAGATGCAGTCTGAGGAGACAGGATGGGTGTGAAGAGTCGAGTTTGGGAAGAAGGTGTGAATTGGGCTGCACTGACCTAATGTTTTGAATGTAGTTGCAGACAGAGCAAGTTCCTTATTTGCCAGAGTCTAAGGGCTAATTATCTTGACTTTTTTACCTTTTCGTTGTTATTACCTGATGTAGACACTCATTATTCGTGACCCTGGGTTCAAGGGAGCTCAGTCCAGAGGTGAAGACTCCATTCTACATCCCCTTTGTGCTCTCTGTTTCAGGTGGTTAAACTGCTGGGTCCAAATGTGCACTATGTACACAAAGAGCTGATCACCTTGCTGCAGGATGATTCATTAGAGGTGGGAACCGTGTGTGTGCGCTTCTGTCTGAGAAGATGCATATTTGTGCTTCATATGTATATAGGTGGGTGGATATGTGACTGATGGAGTCCGCAGCTGTGATGCGCGATTTGCTGTTATTCCCTTGGCACACGGGGTTGTGTAACAACTTTTGACACTCTCTCCCCACTGAGAACACTACTCTGCTCTGGGCTGATCACACGGCTGATTCTTGAACGTTTTCTGTCCAGTCTCCCTCTCCCTTCATTCTCCTACTTTTTGTGGTGTGAGCTAGTTTTCTACATTCTTTGTTTGTATTTGAGTATAAATGATCTTACCAAAACAGTTATTGCTTTTAAAATGGGACTGTTGGTGGCGTGGTGGATAGGGATCTGGTCCTAGGCCATGGGTTCGAATCCCAGGACCAATAATGACACCACTGAGATACCTTTGAGCAAGGTACCATACCCACACGCTGCTTTCCGGGCGCTGCATCCCTGGATGTTTCATTCATGAGAATGGGTTACACACAGAGAAAAATTTCATACTGTTCAAACTGTGTGCTGCGACAAAATTACCACTTTACTTTAATAGGGCCACTTTAATATGTTATTTTGTAATGTAGTATTCTGTAGTAAATTTGTGTATCTCACACCCTCATTCATGAATTCAGGATTGTTTCAGACATCATGTGCTTTCATCCATTCATGTTCTATAATTGGACTGTAATTGGGAATCGCTGTCATGCTCAACAAATCCTGACTACTAGGTCAGCTACTGATGTGTTTGAAGAAGTAAGTTTCTATCTGAAGGAGTAGATAACTAATCATTCTTGTAATCTAATGAGTCATTTCTGTTGTTCAGAAAATCAATTCTTTCCACTGTAGTGTTGAAGAGTCAAGAAAGGTAAATGATTACAAAAAGACAAATAATATCTGGCCTCTTCTGGATGAACCTGGGGGCATCAGCTTGTGAGCTTTTATAAAAAATAAACAGTCCTCTATGAAAGGCTTGTAATCTTTTAAAATGTATTCCTACCTTCAGGATAAATTAGAAAGGGAGTTTATTTACTTTTTATTTGAGCCGGAGAGACACCTTTAGTTAGCTGAGGCATCACAACAGTTAACCATTAAAATATGTCGATAGTGAACTGTGCCAGGAGGACAGGCAGTGCAGCTGCTGGAGGATGAACATCTTAATGCCCTAATGTATGTGTGTGGGGTCTGTTTGTGGAGGTTCCATGCCACTGTGTTTGTGTGGGATGAGTGAATGCACTACTTCTCTATAGCTGACGTTAGAAGCTTGCTATTGTTTGTTCTGTGCTGATCCCTTGAGAGATGTTAGTCACACAAAATATTAGCATTCAGTGCTGTGCCAAGCATACAGAACAGCAGCCTGAGGCTTACAGACACTAGTTATTACCGAGGTGAGCTATTGATTATTCCTATAGGTACCATGGAAATTAAAACCCTTCTTTCCTGTTATATACAGTATATATATTTCCTATTATAAACAGTATGAATAACACACACACACACACACACACAAATATATATATATATATATATCTCACAAATTTTCCATCAAAGAGGGCAAAAAAAATCACTGGCCAGTTACTTCATCTTCTGTGCTGCTGTTTTAGATTGTTCCTTTTGCTAATTTTTTTATGGCTAAGAACTTACTATAATTTAATTGTGTTTACATTTATTTAAGATTAAAATTTTTTTTTAAATTGTGTTTAAATAAATTGGAAATATCATTTTTTTTCTGCATAGACTAGTCAGCATCTGGAGTCTATATCACCTGTCACAGTGGCCGGGTCTAGCCGGCTCCCGTGATTTACCTCGGAGCACAGACCAGTCTGGAAAGCAAGGATCCATTGCTGTGGTTGAATTTATTCAAACAAAACCGAAATGAAACCTGGCGCAATGGCCGCTACAGAACATGAACATGAAAACAGCATACATGAGGTGATGGACTGACAGTGAGGTACATACAAAACAGAACTTAAATGCTACCAGTAATCAAAGAACAAAACACAAACCAGTGAAAACAAAAACACGTGACAACTGAACTAAACAGACATGAACATCAAAATAAAAGTCCCAAGAAAAACGAAAAGCCGTGACATCACCAGCAAATCCAAAGCAGAAAAACATGAAACGCTACAAAGGCTATAAAGTTTTTACTTAATTATCGCATGTGATATCGCCATCGCAACACTCAACCACATTATCGCATGTCGCATATATATATCACTAATATATATATATATATATACATATTAGTGATGCTCCGATTGATCGGCCACCGATCATGATTGGCCGATATTGGCTAAAAATAGCTTGATCGGCAAACCCCCAAAAGCGGCGATCAAAAAAGCCGATCACTTGACGTAAATTACTCTTGCGACTTTTCACACGTGCATGCACGGCGCACCGGTACACAACAGCAGAGCGAACTTACCAGTGGCAACATGAGTTCTCCCGTCTGGAAGTTTTTCAAAGTGCCCGATAAAGACGTAAAGTTAGCCATTTGTAATGTATGTTGTGATGAAATCCCTCGAGGTGGAAGCAAGCAACGGCATTTTAACACCATTAACATGATTAGGTGCTTTAGAACACGCCATACAACTGAATATGAAACTGAAACTAAACCAGCCGAAGCCAACAACATCCCCATCCCTCAACCA
>JBBPDC010000156.1:4026182-4037532 GCA_037974485.1 Hemigrammopetersius urotaenia | reverse complement strand
ATTACATGCACTCGCACCAATGCTCCCAAATATATTTTGAGGTCGCATAGATGAAATTTCGGGAGCATATGTGACCAAAATGGTCGCAATTTTGAGCCCTGACACATTACAACTGCAGTCACAGTTTTTGGAAACACATGCAAATAGTTAAGCAGCTAACGGTAAGGCTCTGTTTTTTAATGTGATACTTTATTAAATCGCTTGATTCTAAAAATACCTGTAGACACTAAGCGCAGCAGGAGGTGCCTATCTTAGCCAGCTTTAAACACAATATTACAGCTCCAGACAGAAGTGGGACAATTTTGCTCATTTTGTTTGTTCTGGAACCAAAAATGTTGAGAAGGTATTCCTCTGATCTCTCTGTTATACTGACGAGTACGTTGGCACATCATCCACTGACAAGAAAAAAATTTACTGTTTTTTAAGCTCATCACTTCTGTACCGTGTTGGTGTGGTATGTTCTAATCGGGTTAATATTAACTGAGAAGCAGTGGTTAATCAAATATCCATTAATTAACTGTTATGGATATTAAAATGACTGTTAATGACAGTATGAAACTCTTTAAATAACAGTATTTACACTGGGTCAGTGAAGGTCTTCGTTATGGACAATAGTTTCACTGTACTGTCACTAATTTACTCATCTTTCTATGCAAATACTGGGTTCCTTCCTGGGGTAAAATAATGGATTTTTATTATAATGACTGTAAATTTTATTTCGTGTAAAACTGAATGAATTTGTTGGAGGCAATAACTAACTAAGTAATATCTTCTTTTGTACCCTTTCTGTTGGTCTATTCATCAAAAAATAGTAAAATGTAGCCAGTGTTTTCAATTCATGTCAGAAAAAGAAAAACAGTTTTACAAGCTGTCTTTCCCAATAAACCTCATCTGTTTAGGTGGATTGACGGCTTTGTAAAAGGTTTGCTGTTTGAGAATTTGTCAATGCTTTTTTTGCAGGTACTGGATGCCCTGCTCAATCACCTTCAGGAGACACTGGAACTGGCAACATCCAGGGGAGAAGGTCCAGGTCCTGAGAGTAAGGTACTTGGTGTGAATGTGTTAACACGAGGAAGGGAGAAGCAGTAGCTCCCTCAATACAGAGACTTGTGTTCATTCTCAAGTACAAGAACTTTGATAAGAACAAACAAATCTGTTGAATTTTGCGAATTTTGTTTCATTTTGAATGACAATTCTTCAATATATTGTTGTCCTCTCTCAGCAGGTGAATGTGCCTGATCTAGTGCCTGCCTTGGTATCAGCCGAGCAGAAGGCTGCATCCTCGCTGCGCTGGAGGGTCCATGAGAAGCTCCTTCAGCGTTACTCCTGCCTGCCCCGCGTCATCACCGGAGACCAGATCTACTTTCGTTTCCTTCAGAGAATGTTTAGCATCATCTCCACAAATGTACTCACTTTCATGCACTTTTACAATTACACAACAAACATTCCGATTCATTTTGTTTCACATTTTCGTTTTTCCTTTTCTTGTCTCTAGAACGTTTTGCCTGTCCAAAGAGAAGCTGCTCAGACATTGTGCGTGTTTTTGCGCTACAATCGCAAGCAGGAGCAGCGGCAGGAGATCATTGGCAAAATAATACAGGGTATGTGAGACCAGCTATAAAAGTCTTATGTAATTCTCAGAATAAAACTCGCATTCGATTTTCCATTCCTAAAATGACGATTGCTTTTATTTTGTATTCTGTTACATTCAGTTTTTTACATTTGTTTTCTTCTATTTTCAAAGAACTTGCTCAAGGTAGAAGCTACTGGAACAGGTTGCGGTTTCTGGACCTGTGTGATATTGCCATAGATCTGTTCTCCAAATCCTACTTCTGCAAGCACTTCCTTATTCAGGCGCTTGATCTGGTCAATGACCCTGTGGCCAACGTCAGGTAATTCCTCATACCCCCATTCATTCACAGGGCTCCTATTATGTTGCCATTGCTTCCTCTGCTCACACAGTGGATCACACAGTAGAACTCTAGCCCTGTTCAGTGAAACAGATGTACTGAACACCTCTACTTGTGACTCTGGCAGGTATAAGCTGTGCCACATGCTGCCCAGGTTAAGGTCCACCATCAGGTTGCCTGCAGATAAACACCTGCTTCAGCAGCTGGAGTTCTGTGTGAGAAAGCTGCTCTGTCGTGAAAAAGACAAAGATGTAGTCGCCACAGTGCGTAAGGTGAGGCCTGTAGGGTCTATGGTTGGCTACACATAATTAGAGGAAGCATTTACAAGCCTTTTGTACTCAGGGGGAGTTCTAGCTAGTGGATTGAACAGGACACTAAAATTAGGGGGAAAAATGTAAAAGATAATGCTAAAGGCGAGAAACAATTTTATTTAAAATGTTTCTTTCTTAGACCGTTTTGGAGCTGGACAAAATGGAGATCACAGAACCGGTATTACTTTATTATGACATTTTCATTCAAATATTCATAGTTTTATATGTTAGCTGAATTTATTTTGAGCGTGTAGTTGGTTTTGAGCTCTCAGAGCAGTTTGTATTCCTGCAGTATCATAAAAGGCATGAAAGAGATCTGCTGGACCAAAAGAAGGAGAAGGAGGAGACCTTACTACTTGAAATGGTGAGAACTCAAACTTATTGAGCATATTAATAATGGGTGTGATATTTATAATAGGTGTGTTATAAACAGTTTCGGGCAGAATCAGTGATTGTATGATGTTCAGTTGTTTATATAACATTTAAAGGCATTTCCAAAGAAAGATCAGCGTCATTTTGAAGTGATCACTTGACCTTTTGTAATCAACACTGTTAAATGTCAGCTGTAGCATTGTTGCGTCTCTTTTAAAAATAAATGTACAGGAGCTGCTTGAACGGCAGCAGAGTGAGGCCAAACTGGCTGGAGAGAAGCACAGTGAGAAGAAGCGTAAGTAGCTGACATATTTATATAATAATCACATCTTATACTGCCCTGCCTCTTAGCAGCTGGAAGTGAAGCTGCTGTACAGTTTCTTTCTGCAACTTATATTCAGCCTAATGATTGATAATACACTATATGGACAAAAATATTGGGACATACCTCTTAATAATTGAATTCAGGGGGCCCCTTACTTCCATTGAAGGCCAGTCTTAATGCTTCAGAAGATCAAGACATTTTGGATAATGTCATGCTTTCAACTTTGTGGATACAGTTTGGGGAAGAACCTTTTCTATTCCAGCATGACTGTGCTCCAGTGCACAGAGAAAGCTCCATAAAGACATGGCTGGATGAGTTCAGTGTGGACAAACTTGACTGGCCACACAGAATCCTGACCTCCTGACTTCCTGACGTTTGTAGCCGAGCCATTGAGAGTTGGAACTGATCCAGACTTAATTTTCAGCATTTCAGCAAGACCAGTTCTATGTTGTGTCATCGCATTTCCAGAGAAAATAAAACTCACCCACTGGTTCTTCAGAGATTCACATGAAGAAACTAAAAAAATACTTTTGTACTCGTTTGTACATCTAAGCACAGAGCAACTGCCATGCTTCACTTGTTTGCAAGCCATTCAGTCTCTACAGGCAAAAGTAGTCTCTCACACACAGCATTGACAGTTGGTAGGGTTAATTTTTTAGGGGAGGGGGGCGAAATTCTCTGGGTGGGCAAAGCTTGAGAGAGGGGAGGTAACCTTTCCCCGTATGACGATATACATGACCAGATCGGGCCGTCTGACCTGTCCTTCTCTCAACGGTTGAGCAGGATGATCAAAGCACTCATTATACCTAGCAGAATTTCTTGTCACTGCAGGGCCATATGCAGGTTAGGGGAACTCTTATTAATGTCTTATGAAGTGAAATTTTCATGTCATGAGACCTTTAAGATGATCTGGAACGGAGATTGTGTCCAACATTAGTGTCTGATCTCATAAATGCTTTACAGAGAATTGGCACAAATTCCCACAGAAACTCCAAAATCTTGTGGAAAGCCTTCCAAGAAGAATGGAAGCTGTTCTAGCTGCAAAGGGGGATCAACTCTATATTAAAGTCTCTGTGTTTGAAAGCAAAGTCATTGAAGTCCCTGTTAGTGTAAGGCATCCCAATAGGTGTCCATATAGTGTGTGTGCCCTTATTTAACAATAATACCTCTGTAATGCCCTCTGCAGGAAGAGACAGCAAAGCAGGGCTTTCTGGTAGCAAAGGAATGTCAGGGTCTACATCTGGAGCCACCCTGTCCACATCTGCTGGTTAGTGTATGGAAGTGTAGTGAAGTGTATGGAAACACTCATGCATAGTCAGTGAACTGGAAAATCGAAACAGTTTTAATGCATTATTACTGATGGTTTTTTCAGGTAAGGAAATGCGGAGAGCCAAACTGGCTCGCAGTCGTTCCCTCAGTAGCCATCCCAGCACCCCTAAAGT
Source organism: Hemigrammopetersius urotaenia (assembly GCA_037974485.1). NCBI lineage: Eukaryota > Metazoa > Chordata > Actinopteri > Characiformes > Alestidae > Hemigrammopetersius > Hemigrammopetersius urotaenia. Next base: position 4,033,172 of record JBBPDC010000156.1, on the reverse strand, counting down.
GGCAAACTCTGACAAAACACTGTGAGTATCAAACATATAAATTCAGAATTCTTAACCAAAACCATTTTATTGGATCATAGGGTTAAATAGATGCATTGCTATGCTATATTGCTATGCTATAATTGTATGTAACTTACTGAGCTCATTTCTATAAATGTAACTCAACATAATGTACAGCAGTTCACTGAGCTTGCTGGGTGCCACAAAAAAGGTTTGGCAGTGAAAATGTTAAATATTGTCCCTGATAAGAAGTATTGTGTTCAGTGAGAGCCACTGAAGTGTATGATGGATAAAACAAATGGACAGACTGGATTAGAAACTCTACTGCATGCTGTCAAGACGTAGTATATTTTATATTCCTGTTTAACACAGTTTATGCTCTTCTTCAGAAAAGTGAAGGAATCAGGAGGTTGTCCTGGATCAGGGAAAAGCTCCATAATACCACTCAATGGTAAAGAAGGACTGATTTTCTTTGTGTAGCTCCTGTAATGCAGATACTGAGTATTGAAATCTTATATATTCCTTGCATTTGTATACACAAACAGTAATGTGCTTCATATTAGTATAATTAGTGAATCAGTAAGGGAAAGCATGGCACAAATTAATTACAGGTAAAAAATTAACAACATTTAGTTAAACAGGTGTGAGCAGGACACACCTGTGATCATCTTCTCAAAATCTCTGAATTTTCAGTTTTTCTAGACCCTAAAAAATATTTGAGGACCTTATTTTTGCTACTTGTGTCTTTCATTGCTAATTTGGGGTTAGTATTAGCACAGTATGACAGAATGAGAGAATGTCTCCTTCCATATAATAAATATTTCAATTAGTTCTGAAGTTTTTGAACATTCACGTATTAATCAAAACACACTAGATCATGGAAAATATTCCAGTTTTATCATGCTGACATTTTCTGTTTTAATATTCATTCACAAATAAAATTGCCACTTCTGACTGTCTATTTATTTTAAGTAATGTGGAAAGCTTTTCTACAGACCTTTAAGTGACTCTTGAAACTAGCCCCATCTGCTGGGTGAATTGTAGCATTTGCACTTATGCCATTTTCAGCTGAATTGTGTTTAAATGGTAGGTGCAGTAAATGAAGTGTACAGTTTTTAAACCATTTGCTTGCATAAAAAATATTTGTCCTGCTCAAAAGTTTTAAACCAAACCAAAATATGTTAGATTGTGCCCTGCTCTCTGCCAGTGGATTTCATTACAGGCAAGGGCATCATTGTTCACCTGAAACAGAAGACAGCAGCATCAGAATTTTTTATAAAACACTCTTAAAGCAACTTTTTTTTCTTTCTGTAGATGATACCCTGCGATCCCATCATTTCAATGTGGCCTCCTCATCTTCTGTGTTATCTCCAACTCCCTCTACCTCCTCCATGCCTGTCTTGATCCGCAGCAACACAAGCAGCTCTGTAGACCATCGGAGCAACGGCAGCAAAGACACACAGTCCAGAAAACTTACCATGTATGTTGTCGGGGGGAATTGGAATAAAAACTAAGTCTGGAACGTTTTCTAAGTCCAAAAAATTAAACACAGCCATGGCCCGTGGGAGCTGCCTCGCCACTCGCTCCTCCAGTCTTGATGCTCGCTCTTCCACTGGGCTTTGTACATGAGTTCTTCTATATCTTTCAATGTTTACCATCCACATTTCCAATACACCCACTGATCAATTCTCTCACCTAATTTGCTTATCCCCACCTGTTTGTTTCAACCAGTAATGAGAGTTTATTTTAGTTTTCTTCTAATTAATACTCAGTGACACCTACCGGTCTGCCCTTTTACCAATCAAATTTTATTACCCAATTTGCTTAATACCAACCTCTTGCCTCCTTCCAGTCCGGACACCTGCATGTCCAGTCTGGTCTTCATCTTACACAATAAGGTATTCTATGTAGTTTATATAAGCCATTTTCTCCCTAAGGGGCCGGTGGAGGCTTTCCACCTCCCTGAGCACGAGCTTTATTGTACAGACATTGGTCGGAGTTTAAACTTAATTGTAGAGGAAGTGATAACAGTACCTTCTGTAGCTTAAATTTAAATTCAACCTGGTAACAATGCAGGGATTGTCCAGAATAAAATGAAGAGATTTATCCTGTTGCCGTGCCAAACAATCAGGCACTAATATTTTCACATTACAGTGTCAGATGAGTGTCTCACCACAGCTGATTTACAGACAGTGAAGAAAAGCACAGTAGTAGGTTTCATACATGTTGCAATAGATAGGCTAGCATTCACTAGATTTGGAGACACTGTCAGGTGGTACGAAGACACTTAAAATAACGAATGCATTTATAAAACATGTGTTATATATTTTATTCATGTGGAAATAAACACATTTAGTGCAACACTTCTTATATGCGAAACACCTCATTGAACTGGCTTGTAACTCACATTTAGCAGGGTGGGAATGCACCACAAGGGGGTAGCATTTGCAGTTACTACATTTGAAAGCAGTGCTTTACATATGTCCTTGGGTTGGAAGTGTCCACCTTTTTCAGTGTATTATGTGGTTGTATAATCTTGAGAGAAAAAAAAACTTGCTTTCATACTGTTTCTACACTACCGGTCAAAAGTTTATACACCTGATTGAATGTATTTTAATCAGCTTCAATACATTGATCTGCAGGTTTATTCTTAAATGTTATGAGTTATCTACACACTAAAGCATGCAGGTTTTGTCCATATATTATTTATTTCCACAAAGAGAATTGTAAATGATTCTAAATCTCCCTCAAACTGTAATTTTCAGCAGCCAATAAAAAATCCATTTGTGGATCTTCTGCAGGTCTGCAGGAAAAGCATCTTAGGTGGGATCTCCTGAAGCCTGAGTGTGGAAACTCAAAGCAGAAGTCGGATACTTGTACAATTTTATGTCCTCACTATTACTCCAAAATGAGTAAAATAGTACACTAATAGAAGATATTAAGATATAGTAAAAGAACATGTGTCTGTAAACTTTAGACCGGTAGTGCATTTTTGAAAACACTGTGCACTGGTGTAGATTGATTCGCCTGTCTAAATGTTGTCTTTTTATTTGTCCTCTAGACAAAGAAAGTCCAATTCTTTTGGCATGCAGTCTGGGAGGGAGTGACAGTCACTCAGCTGGGAGGACTTAGGCGTACTGGCTGTTGTGAAGTGACCCCGTCCCATGGCATGGAACTCGAAGAAGGACTCTGTGGAGAAGGACTCTCGTGTCCAGCCTGGAGATAAGTTATCTGCCCTTTGCTGTGTCCATCCCTCGTTCCTCCTCTGTAGCAGAACCAGCTGAACTCACTTGCTCAGGCTGTGGAGGAGGAAAGGGGTCCCGGGACTTTTCTCACATCAATGAAAGTAAACATTGATCCATCTCTGCCTTATTACACACTAACAAATTTGCACCATTTATCAAAACAAGAACGGAGGAGTGGTATGATGTATTTTAATTTATTGGTTCATTTTTTTTGGTTTCTTGTATTATAGCATGCTTTGCAATATTTGTTTTATATGGCTACGAAAAAAGACGCAGTATGTATTTTTATGACTGAGCGCCACCTTTAAGAGTTCTGGGACTCTCCATCCAGTGACATTGTGCCTGGTGCATCAAGCACCTGAGTAATTCATGCCAACCCTTCAGAACCTAATCAATAAAGAACATGTTAAACATAACGCTTTTCTGGACTATCTGTACACATGTAAAGCCTTGAAATACCTGCAGATAGGGGTAGAATATACTGAGTTTTAATACAAGCGGATCAGATGGTCACATATGAAGGTGAGGCAACAAACAGGTAGAGCAGGCCCTTGCCTCCAATCATCATCATATTAACATCTTCATTCAGTTATCAGTTCAGTAAATTCTAATAAAGCATTACAGTAATTATAATACAGTTACATCTCACAGACCAATATACATTTGTATAATACAGATCAGATTAAATACAAAAGATGGTGAGAGTGGGTTAAACATAGTTTAGACTGCAACTCAAGACAATTATTAGGTTTTCTGATCTGGATTACTTCTTAGTGGGGTCGATCATGCGACCCATGTGTAGCAGACTTTTGGTTGCTTCATGGTAGATGAGGAAGAGGAATGGCCGGTTGAAAGTAAGCCTTGGAGGAAGCGTGTCCATGAGGACACTACCAGAGGACAGGCTATCTGAGCCCCCTGTTTCATCCACTTCTATGGAGACCTTATGGATTGCCTGGAAGAAGAAGGGCATCTGTAAATGCAGCCGAGTCCGTTATAATCTCCTACATGACATACTGTACAAACACTGGCGCAGGTTTGCATGTGGACAGAAGTCACAGTTACTCTCGGCTCCCTTAATGTGTAACTATCACTCTCTTGCTTCTCTCTGTTGTGTTTCACTCTCCAGCTCTCTCTTGTCCAGCTAAATGTGTGTCTATACTGTATCATGAACTTGCTCTCCTTTCTTTTTTATCTTTACACAAACTCAGACTCTCACACTATCACTGAAAAAGACCTGACATCTGATCATCTTTATAAAATAATGCACAAATGATTCAAAAATGGTCAAAACTTCTTTGTTCCCTTAAGATCTACAGTAATCTCACAGATGTTTCTTTAGGATTCCTATATGAACATTAGTGGATATTGTGACATTTACTTCTGCACTAGTAGCTTGAAATAACTGAATTATAAACAGTACTACTGGAGTATTGTGTTGTGAATATGTAATAGACAATTAATGAATAAATATACAGGACAGCATATTAGAAATCTTACAGTAAACCTAGATACAAGAATACAACAAAATTCTATAGGATTTCTACTGTATAATTATTTGGTAAAAAAAAAAAAAGGTCAGCAGGAGAATATGAAAAACTCAAACTGAAAACAGTAGGCATGCAGTAGTGTAGTAGTGTTCTGGGATGCATCCATTGACAGATTTACTGGTTTACATATTAACTAAGACTTGACTGTGATCTTTGTGGGAAACATGTATGAGCTGCCATTAGTGTGTTTGTTTAGTGATGTGTATAGGTTAGTATACAGCATATGCATTGCCACTTCTGATCACTGATTTACAGAATACACCCTCTAAACAGGGCACAAAAACATCTGTGTAGAGCAGAGAGCAAAGACTTAACCAGTACACAACGTTGTTCAAATAGCTGAACGAAACTTTCTGCAGTCCCTGATTTTGCCTGCTCTGATACTCATAAAGATCCACATGCTATTCCGCTCTGCCAGTACATTTTCTGAGGCCCTGAATTAGCAATCAAGCAAAACATTTACGGCATTTATCAGATGCTTTTTATCCAAAGCAACTTCCATTCTCTAACTACAGGGATACAGACTGGATAGTTTATGTAAGTATTTGGATGCATATTTCATTAAATTCAGTCATATATGCTGTAAAATACGTAAGTTGGCTGAAAGGGACATGCTAACAGACCGGTTAACAAGAGGGGAAAACAGTTTCAGGGCCATGGTTGCCTGGTGTAGAACATTCTAGAATGGTGTGGATGGAGGATAGTATTCTGGAGCAGAAGAAAGGATGAGGAAACATTCTAAAGCAGTGTTTCTGCGTGGAAGACTTCTAGAACAGGGTGATTGGGGAACCCAATTGTGAATAAATGGGGAGAGAGAGCATCCTGGAAGTGTTTATGAGTGGATGAGCATTCCAAACCAGTATGAATGGATGTGACAGTGTTCTAGAACAAGGGGAACGAGGGACAAATCTACAACTGTGCAAATGTTGAGAGAGCATGAATGGGTGGGGTAGCTTTCTAGAACAGTGGATATAGGAAACAACATTATAAAGCAGTGACAATAGATGGGAAAGCCCTCTAGACCCGTACGGAAGGTTGGGAGAACATTCTAGAACTGTGTAAATGGGCGGGGGAGCATTCCAGACCATTTAAAATGGGTGGGAGAGTATTCTAGAACTCTGTAAATGGGTGGGGGTAGATTCTAGAACTGTGTAAATGGGTGGGAGAGTATTCTAGAACTCTGTAAATGGGTGGGGGTAGATTCTAGAACTGTGTAAATGGGTGGTGGTGTATTCTAGAACTCTGTAAATGGGTGGGGGTGTATTATAGACCAGTTTAAATGGGTGGGAGTTTTCTAGAACTGTATGAATGGGTGGGAGTTTTCTAGAATTGTGTAAATGGGGGAGAGCGTTCCATAGCAGTGTAGAAGAGTGAGGGAGCTTTAGCGGGAACATTCTAGTGGCTTCTAACAATCCTCACAGCGGTACGCCAAACCACCTCAATATTTGAGATTGTGGAAGAGCACTTGAGCTCAGTGCTTTCATGTAGCAAACCACAATGGCTTAATAATTTTTATACAGTGCTACATTATAGCATAGCAAAACAAACAGCAAATGTGAGATCAGTACTAGAGTATTGCTGATCCTTGTATTCTCTTCACTACTCAGTGACACAGTACACCCCCCATCTATGAACACGATCTGACGTGAGCATGTACCTCAGAGAGCTTCAGCCCTTGGGAGCTGCTGATGCCAGACAGGTCTGCGTCGCTCTCAAAGAGTTTTGAAATTCCCAGGCTGGGCAGGCTTTTCTTCAGGGAAATGGTCTGTTCCAGCGAAAACTTCGGCAACTGAACCTCTAACTTCCTGTGGAGAGTTCAGAGTATGTATTGTACCTCAGTAGAAGTCACATGTAGTAACTTGTCTACTATAAAACACTGTGAAGTAAGTCATAAGAAACATGTTCAGTATACTTTACTGATACCAAAGGAAAATACTCAATATGAAATACACTCTTATATCTACAGAAATACTGAGTATAAATACTACAGATAAATAGCTTACAAGTAAGTGATTCAGTTGTAATGCAAATAGTGGTTTGAAGTATGTTATTGCACATGATCAGTAATACTGACAACATTGATATTCACATGGTAAGCCTATTGCACAAAATGATAATTCTAATAAGATATTGCACAGAATGAAATGATTTAGCACCCAATAAGAAAACTGTACATGATATTGCACATGGTAAGATAT
>JBBPDC010000156.1:4011953-4024870 GCA_037974485.1 Hemigrammopetersius urotaenia | reverse complement strand
ATAATGTCTATATATTCAGATATATATATGAGGGCTGTAACGAACAGTCACGGTACATGGGTCACGGTTCGGTACATGATGTCTTTCGGAGAATACACGGTACGGTATATATATTTGGATGAAAAATGGTCCAAATCACCAACTTACGTCTTCTTTAGCTTTGAGATCCATCCGAGAAATACCTCATAGGTCAGGGCTTCATCAACAGAGATGTAATCCACATCTTCATCAGGCAACAGGACAAGCATGGCGGTGCCGTCCGTGCAGGGCAGTTTCAGAATGCCCACCTTCAGTGAGGGGTCGTAGGCCAGGTAATATTTATCAGAGCGGAGCATCATGGGCACCAGGACGATGTTGTACTTATTTATGTAGAAGCGCTCTTCCTGGGTGAAGCTGGCATTGAAGAGAAGCTTCCACTGTCCTGGTGAGGTAAAGCAGAGAAAGCTCTATAGACGATTTTTTAACTGGCTTGTGAAATAGCAGTGCTATAATTCTGAGGGGGTCAGCGTGGGCCAGGGCCCCTGTAGAACTGCTCCTGGCCCCTGTTATGGCCCCTGCTCTGAATAGCCAATGATTTAAAGATTAATCTCTTATCACGACATGCGCTGGTTCGAAGAACGGAAATAAGGCTGCGTGTGTTCTAGACGGAATGCTTAAAGCACTACACACGCCCTGTTATCTAGAACCTGAAGAGCAGCAGCGCGAATTGTAAACTTCGGTTGTCAAAGCGAACAGCTGGAGCCCTAAATGGACTAACTGCAAAGAGGCAAAAGTAGAACTGTAATGAAAATCAATGGAAAGCTAAATACAAAATAAAATATATAAAATATTGACCTGTTTTGCCGTTATACGTGTCTCCCTAAAAACACACTGACCCTATCTTGGCCCCCCTGGACTTCTATTGTATTGTTAATTATTACAGATAAATTTTCTCTGAAAAATTACAGATAATTTTTCTCTGAAAAAAAATGATATCCATTTAGTCCAATATGAAGTTGCTTACTTGGCCTCAAATAAACATTACAGTACAATACAGACGGTACAGAATATTTTACTAAAGCTGTTTTATACAGTACTTTATCCAGTTAACAAACACTAAAAAGAGTTCTGGTTACTGGTATTGATGTATAATCAGACAGGAACCTAGAAAAACCTTGTTTTTTTCCTTGTACATATTATCCAACCATGCAGATTTAGTTGCAAAACCACATTCATATATATCCATTGATCCAGCCTACAATAGCTTAGCCCTGGCCATCCATGGCGAAGTTATAAGGAGATTGTGTTTTTCGACTCAGATTGTATTTTGAATGTGGCACAATACATCACAGCCAATCAGAATGGATGGCATTTACATATGTGAATATTAAATGCACAGTAACAAAACATCTAGTTTCATTCTAAGGGATAAAGCGAGGTTGGAAAGAAACAATAAAATCATTTCCACTTTTTTACCACAGAAGTTTCATAAGTGGACCAAAACAATGCAAGAAAAATGGGCCCTTAAAGCTAACAGTACCTGCCCCCAGTGTCATGGCACCTTATAGAGATGGGCTCTTATAAGAGCTCTTACCTGTAAAGTATGCTGCACTGATCAGCATCAGTTGGCTTTGAGGATCCACAGTATCAACCACGTCCCTGATCTTGTTCCCTGTGCGACTTGTCACAAAGCTGTTGATGTTCGCTTTCATACCCCTAGCATTAGAGAAATCCACGTCTTTTACCTCAGCTGCATAGAACCGCATGACCTGGCTGCTGAAGCTGGACTCGGCCTGGACCTGCTGGCTGAAGAACAGGCCAGTAGCCACGGTTTGGGCTGCTGTTTCACGGAGCTGCTGGAGCAACAGTGGGATTCTCTCTGGCTCGTCGTCTTTCTCCATAGGGGCCAGACTGAGGCTTTGCAGTAACTCTTTCCGTGTATCTTCCTTGGCACCAGCAGCCACAGAGGCTAAGCCCAGGGTGGCCGCCAGAGGAGAGATGGCAACGTTGTCATCACTGCCGCTGGCGATCTTGCGGTACAGTGCTGTGGCGAATTCTCCGCTCCGGCCTGCCAGTTCTTGCATGTCCATGCTTTCCGTCTGGCCATGGACACTGGCAAGAAGTAAGGATGCACTAATGAAGAAGCAGAAGATGCCCATCTCCATGGCTTCTGTTAACAAAAGTGGTAAAAAAAACAAAAAAAAACAAAGCTTTATTTCCAACATACTGTCTGAACGGTAAAATGAATGAATGTAAGAATACAGTGGACCTGCCTCGCCCCAATGGCCCTGGAATAGTCTCCAGGTCCCTGCAGCCCTAGTAAGGATTAAGCGCTTATGGATAATGAATGAATGAATGTGGGAATATCAAATTATTATTTAATGTTTTTTTTAAAAAAAAAGTGAGTTCATCCAGACCCACTGGCCATTACATCTGGACCACTTTCTATATACTTCCACCTTGCTAGTGTTCAGATAAGGCACTTTTCCATAGTTATACAGGGACCAATACCCTACTGCAGCATGTTTTGATATTCTGGCATATCCCAGTAATGGAGTTTCTGACACAATTCCCTCCCCTCGACTTATTTTACTGACTAATTTTGTGCTTGACCATTTTCCCACAAAATCTTCCAATAAAAGTGGTAACACCCACAATGTGTTGCTTATTACTATAACATGCAGTAACCAAGTATCCATCAATTACATTAAGGTATGAACTAGTTAACTACATGTGAATAAGATGCATTTAAATATATCGTTGGGAAATTAAATTTTCAAGCAAACAAACAAACAAAAGCAAACTGTGAAATGAACTTTAGATGAAAACTAAATGCTACTTAACACCCCATCACTACCATATTCAGAGACTTGCTGCTCAAGACTGCACAATGTAGCACTCACTACCATATTATACAGTACTTTACAAACAGCTAATTACATTTTTAATTCTTTAAAAGTAGCGACATGTGCATATCTTAGAATGCACCATTCATAATGGAGAGATACAGTACATTGCACATTCATGTGAAACCTATTTATGTATGAAATAGAGCTTTTGACATGACATGACACCTGAATTATAGGTCTGCTACCATCCATGGTCTCCTGAATGTAAAAAAACCCCACTTTACTATACAGTTAAATTACATCAGCAGCTCCTGATTTAATTTAATAAAGAACCATTGAGTCAAACCAGGTTTCTGATGGAAACAAGTAATACTGGACTTCAACAAGGAACACACTAATATACTGAACATAAAATCACTATTTACTGCACAATGTTATGTCTTTATTGTTTTTTTTCTTTTAATTTAGTATATTTAGTAATATTAATGTGCAAAAAACACTAATTTAAAGAGTTTTTAAATATTATTTTTGCAGGTGCCTAAGACAGTACTGCATATATCGTCTGGTAAAAACCGTCCAAGACGTGTGGAAGCTGTTCTAGCTGCAGAGGGGGACCAACTCCATATTAAAATCTATGAAAAACTCCTTTTGGTGTAATGTTCAGGCGTCCTAATATTTTTGTTCACATAGTGTATATATAAATAGATATACTGATAGTTAACACACACCACACGAAACTCAATCTATCGCCAGCACAAGACTGTTGAACATAAACTAAAAACAGAAAAACTGGGCACAGTTGCACAAGTCAGATAGTGAGAGATCAGTCTCACTGTTTACAAAACCAAAGGGCAGAACCAGGGTAGACAAAGTGAGCACTGAGTGAACACAGGGTCTGAATGTCTGAAGATAATTTTACCCAAAAAAGCTAAATCGTAAGCTAAAAATAGGAACAACACTAATAACCACCCTCATCATCGTCATCATAACGCAACAACCACAAGAATACTATAATAAACATTAAAATGAATGAACCATGCTTTATTATTATTGTTCTTGTTGTTGCTGTTGTTATTATTAGTAATAATACAAATATCCACACATTTATGATTATAATATTACTATCCCCTTCATTATTACAGGCCTTGACGTGTTTCGGTGTCTGACGCTTCAGTCTGTGAGATATGGTTTATTATAGGGTTATTATAAGGCTTTGCATGTAAAGAGACTCGGACAGGATGTTGATAAACAGTCATGTCATCAGGACAGGCCCGATCAGCTAACAGCCTTCAGCCTCCCCGATCTGAATGGGTATTATGTTGCATAATAAGAAAACAAGTCACACGTCAATTTCTCTTACTTACGGTGTGTCGTCACGGCAGGAACGCTTAATCCAGGCTCAGATTATTTTAAAATTAATCAGAAAACGCGTCTATGAGCCAAATGGGACGAATTCAATGAACGTTACGTTTTCCCACCTGTATTCAGACAAACCCCGCCTCCTGTGCTACTAGTGGCTATTAATGAAGGACGTTGGTGTACGTCATCAGACCAACAGCCAATCGAAGTGCAGGAGGCGGAGCATGTAGGTCAATCGGCCAATCATGTGCTTTTCTTATGATCACAAGCTTTTCTTATCAATACCAGGCTGTTATGTACACTGTATGGACAAAAGTAATTGGACAAAAGTATATGTTTTCCAGGGTTTGGACTAGGCCCCTTACTTCCAGTGAAGTGAAAGCTTAATGTTTCAGCAGACCAAGACATTTTGTGGACCCAGTTTGGGGAAGAACCTTTTCCATTTCAGCATGGCTGTGCCCCAGAGCACAAAGTAAAAACATGGCTGGATGAGTGTGGAAGAATTTGACTGGCCCGCATAGAGCCCTGACCTCAACCCCATCCAACATCATTGGGATGAACTGGAACAAAGAGTGCAGGCCAGGCCTTCTCATCCAACCTGACATAAATGCACTGCAGAATGAATGGGCACAAATACCCTCAGAAACTCAAAAATTTTATGGAAAGCCTTCCAAGAAGAGTGGAAACTGTTATAGCTGCGAAGGGAGACAAATTCAATATTAAAGTCTATGGATTTGAATGCAATATTATTAAAGTCCCTGTTGGTGTAATGGACCAATACTTTTGTCCATATAGTGCTGTGGGCTAACTTACGTTTTTTCTGTGAAGAATTTTACTCAGGCAAGTAGGTTAGGCCTAACTGAGAATGGGTCACTGACCTTTTACAACTTGCTATCCAACCCAAATGAAGTCTAGGCTCATAATAGGATGCATTCTGTGTGGCGGATATGTGGCTAAATGAGGAGCAATCTTCTTACTTCAAGGATTAGGTTCTTTGGCCCTTGTTTGAAAGTCAGCCACCAGCCACAGACTTTAGTAAAGGTAATTCAGTGACAAACATCTAACCACTCACTGCGTCACTGCTGATGGATTAAGACACAGCATGGCATTACAAACACACTATCTGTGATGAAGAAATTACTCATAAGTCACGAACATCCTGAAATCTGAGATGTTTATTTAAAACCATGTAAACTCACACAGCAGTATCTAAAATGGAGTATGAAACTCTTATAGCCATATTATCTGAGAGGGATTGCCTTACTGTGTGTACAGCAAGGACCCCAGAAGGCATTTGTCTTTGTGCGTTGGTTTATTAAAGAACCCATATCCTGCATTTTTCTTGTCTTAAATTTTTCCTTCAGGGCAACAAATATTTCTGTGTATTTAAATACCAAATATAATTCTTTGAAAGCTGTCCAACCTTCCCTGTTATTTCCTTATAGTTAAACATGTTTTTGTGTCCTTAAGCGAAATTATGTACAAGGATTAGTTTTTGTGACATCACAAAAACAGTGAATTCAGAATTTTGCATTCTAGCATCCATACACTTACTCTATAGACCTCTAGATTTATTGAGACTTTAATACTGCATCACATTTTCCAAAAGTGAGAGAAATTTGATTTTCCATGATATGGGTCCTTTAATTTTCTAAATGACTGTGTAGTAATGGCTTAATAAACTGCAGACCTTTACATTTCCTTGTTTGCTTTGACTGTCTGAGCCCTGTTATGCCTGTAGAATTTTTCAGAAGGCAAGAAAAATATACCTTGTTATGACACATGAGATCTTGACATCATTAACTATTGAAAGTGGGGACATTAAGGAGAATATGGGCTTTTGGAACAGATGTGCTGTTTGTGAGTATCATAGTTTAAGCACTATTAGTGATAGGTCCAGGGCTATAATTAGTCCAGGTCTACCTTTAAAAGGAAAGATGTAATGCTCTACTCTAACTAACAGCTATGCATGAGAATGTTGTTTAATACCTTAAACTGCACAAACGGCAGGATGAGAACAAGCTATCCCTTTGCTGAGAGTCATCAGTGTGTTCTGAGATTTCTTTATGCCCAACATGATAAAATAAGAAACCTCTACAAGACAGTGCTGTGGTCATTGGAAGAGCACATTCGTTATTCCTTAGTGGCAAAAGGCACTGCATCATTTATTTGAGTCTGTTTCAGCAACCATCACAAATGAGAATGTTGCCCCAGAAACTGAAGGCACACTGAAAAAAGTGATGCATTGAATTTACTCGAGGCAAAGGAGGGCATCATTTCCACATGAATAAGATCAATTATGCAATAATTTCCTAAATTAAGAAAAATGATTCTAATCATTTAATAATGAGGAAAGTATGGCCACATTTGCATCAAGCATGTTCAGTGCAGTACTTTCTTCAGTGCAGAGGCACATTATAGCATCCATCAGTACTCAAAATGACCTGATCTGATTGTGCCAACGTCTCTTCGTCTCCAGCCTTGTCATAACGTCATATTTGTATGTCACATGTCATATCAAATGTCCGATTTTGCAGCATTTTGTCCTTTTTATATAAACACAGAAGCTTTATGTGCACTGTGAGAAAAAAGGCAGCTGAACTCGTCCGCCCAGGTGTGTGTTGGAAACACACCAGTCCTTGCAATGATACTCTTTTCTTTATGGCTTGTCTGAACCATTTTGCCCGCGTCTTGTTACGGCACTTGGTGGTTTTTTAAACTGAGATCGCTTTTTCTCCCGTTTTACTGAAGCTGTCTGAAAGACCAACAAGTGCATACTCTCACAAACTGCAGGCTAGATTGCATCTTTATCTCTGTGCTTGCATTAGAATTCAGGATGCGGAGTTTATTCGCCTTGATGAGGCTGGCACGGTCCGATTCATGGGCCTGATGTCGCCCAGGCTTTGGGTTCAGTTCTGTGTGAAGTTAGGAGGCCACAGGAATTTGTCGAGCGGGAAGGTTGTCTTGTGTTTGCTGGCTGGTGCTGGGAACATCGATATTGGGGTCGTCGTCCACCTGGTAGCACTTGCCCAGGTTCTTGATGATGTTGAAGTTGTAGCGGGCCGTCTCAGCAATGCTGTTCTCCAAGAGCCAGCCGTCAGACTCAGAGTCAGGATCTCCTAACCTCAGCACGTTCTCCATGGAGGTCTGCAGGTACCTCACCCCCGTCAGCACAGAGAGCTGCAGAGTAAACACAGGACAAACCGAAGGAGAGAAGAGTGACACAAAATGTTCAGATGGACGAAAGAGCAGAAGGTTATATAGTTCTGTGCAGTCTTAGACACCCATATAAAGCCATTTTTCTTTTCTTTTGGGAGCTGTGAAGGGAACACGGGTTCTGTTCCAATTTCCTCCTCGGTTCCTCCAGCTGTTGTTTGAATTTGGGAAATTCCGTCAGCAGCTCCTGATTTAATTTAATGTAGAACTGACTTGAGTCAAACCAGGTTTCTGCTGGAAACTATAAGTAATACTGGACTTCCACAAGGAAGACACTGGTGTACTGAACATACAGTCACTACTTACTGTATTTACTGCAAAAAATCCTTATCATAACCATTTTAAATATTATTTTCACAGTCCTGTAGTTCATTTACTAAACAATACAGTGAAAATGGATTATATTCTTCCGAGCACAGTATGTGACCGAAGGTACTTCATTCCTAATTACACACATAACTATATTAAAATTAATGGTAGTATTTTTGTTAACCTTTGGTCCAGAATTGTTAATGGTGACTGTTAAAATAAAACTCAATTATTATTAAACTTCAAGAATGTCCTCATTCTAAGACTTATTATTCGGTTCCTACATAGAAAACTAAGCGAAATTATGTCTGGACCCATGAATGCTAATGGGTTGAGCAAGAAATATTTGGGGCACACTCATTTAAAGACACAAGGCAAACCCAGAGCAGACTGGTCCCGTTCATGGTTCCCCACTGGTGGGATGAGATGCCTAAGATGGATCCTTCTCTAGCTTCAAAAAACTGCTGAAGACTCATCTGAGCATCTCCTCTCCTGATGTCTTCTTGCATTACTCTTACATAAATATGTAGCACTTAGAACTCTCCTCTGGTTCTCACACTGTCCTGAAACTTGAATGTAGATTCATATTGTTAGTCGCTCTGGGTTAGTCACTGTAATGTAAGTGAATGACTTGTCATGCACTACAATAATCACTTATTACTAAATAATCAGAATATCAGAAAACGTTATTTATCCCAGAGGAAATTGCTTGCAAACCTCGAACAGCCAGATGATGAGCACGATTAGGCCGATGGACTGCATGATCTGTGTGTAGTACTCCAGCAGAGCTTGCCTGCAGCCCTTCCGGTTCAGGTTCAGCTCCTCTGCCTGATAGTCGTAGTTGTAGTGCGCAGAATTGTTAGTGATTTGGTGCTGGATGCAGGGCCTCGGAGAGAACAAGTTACAGCAGCTGAAGGGAACTCCGTCCGTAAGGTACTTCCCCTCCACATTGCTTCGCAAGCGACTGAGACAGAAAGAAAAATTAAATAATGAATAATTAGAACTTTAATCCTCCACCCTGCACATAGTAGTGTTTTCCCTGCACTAATAGAGCTGGTTTAGTTTGGGAAAAGCTTATTAACTGGATGATTAGGAAGATCAAAAACGTTTTCCATCCTTCTGGTGCTGCAGGACCAGAAGGATGGAAAAAAAACCCTCTGATCCATCCTCCACAATACGCTAGACACCTAAAAGGTTAAAGTTGAGGTGCTAATCCCTGACTCTCAAGAGCCGTCTCCCTGTTGGTCAGGATTGTAGTCACATCCTGCAGGGTGCTGGGAACTTTGTGGGCATTACTTTAAATCTGTCTCAGAATGGTGAAAAATAAGACTTTCTAGGCAATGATAGCAATTTGGCCATGACTAACTGGTGCACTGTACAGCAGAGCTTGAGCAGTTATTTCTGTGTATGTGAGTAGCAGAGGATTGCAACTGACTTAATGTACAAACAGGTGAAAGCTTGGGTCAAACAGAACAAGTCTCCAAGTTTGAGACTCAGATATGTGACTGAGGATGCATATGCTAGAGGAAGTGACCTCAACTACTATGTTATAGTAGATCGATAAAAATTAAAGCCATACTGAGATAAAGATAGGAGTGTAATGTTTATTGCTTTGGATACCAGCCCAGTATAAAGATGTACTAATTTTAATTGATGTTCATATACAGTTGACTTGAAAACAATTGTTTTTGGGTCTTAGCAACATCCTATGTCTTAGCAACAGTCTTCAAGGGTTGTCTGCTTGTTTGTGAATGTGTATGTATATAAATATTTATTTATTTATTTATTTATATACATTTCATATATTTGTGTCTCAGCTCAGTTTTACTTACTCCACCACCTCATTGTTGGACATGTCCAGGTAGCGATGACTGACCCACTGGATGTAGAACCAGTCTCTGTAAGCATCATTGCCGCAACACTGGAACTGAATTTGCAGCAGATCAATGGTGCGCTTGATGTAGCAGCGGCCCGGCGTGTCCGTGTCCTTGTAGTAGCGCATGGCGTCCCGCAGGCCTAGAAAAAGTGACTCTTCCAGATTGTTGCGCATAGTATAGCACATCAAAGCCCCCACCAAGATGCAGAAGGTGAAGAAAAATGTGCATATGATGTAGGGCAGCAGTAGTAGCTTCCAGCGCAGGAACTTAACCGTGTCCACACATTCGTAGCAGATCTTACCCCCAAGGAAGTTGATGCCACAGGCGACCAGCCCCACGGAAATTAGCATGTTGGGCACCGAATGGATCTCATTAGACATGAGCTCACTCCTCTTTTGGATCTCCACTTTCAAGAACAGGCCCAGGCTGAAGAGGATGATGCCCGTAATCACAGAAATCCAGTTCAAGATCCACAGCACCTGGGCCAGTTTGTCCCGATTGTTTTTAGTGAATGTCACTTTTAAGACCGCCATTTAGGGCTGGAAAGTTGATCACTGATGCCAGATATGATGACAATTCCTTGTCTGGGCAGTGGGTTTAACGGTAAAGGGTGGGAATGCTGTAGTAATAGTTAAGGGAAGGGCACAGGAGGCAGGAGAGGCTATTTTCTTGAAGGCCCCATAAGCAGCTTAGTTGAGATATTTTTACACTGGATGATGTCCTCAGCTGCATCGGGCAGCAGCTCTCTTAACACCAAGACAGAGAAAGACAATTCGGTAAACGCCCTGTGAAAATGGAGTTAAACTCAATATTTAGAATTAATTCAGTCATAACTAAATAAACAAATAAATATCAACACTCCTAACTGTATGCATTATTACTGTATTGCAAATGAGAATGAGGTCAACACTAGTCCTTTATAAGCATATGGACCTACTCAACTATACACAAATATATGCAATGATATACTTATTTCATGCTTAGCACAAATGAATGAGTATTTCTCTGAAGGTTTGAACCTAATTAACTCTAGAAGGCTACATATTTCAGTAGGAATATGTGCATCCTCTGTGGAATGTCATAAAAATAATCAAGCTTTAAATATCCTTTCAAACAGTTTTTGGATTGTGTGTTACACAAAAATCAGTTTTTAACTTCACATATCCAGGAGAAACTAGGTGAAGCAGATGACCCAGTAGGAATTAATGCAGGTCGAGTACATAAACTGACAGCCATGAGAATAAGACACTTACCTTCACTTCTCCGAAGTTAATATTGTCCTTTGAAGGCCTTGGTTGCACATATCTGACATTCAGAGCCATTCATATCCTTTTTGGATGATGGTCAGTCCGAGTAAAGGTCAGGTGAGAGCAGAGACGTACGAGGAACAGTCACTTCCCTCCAAGCTTCGCTTTGACCCCCAACGTAATCCACTTACTCTCAGGATTTAATGGAACACCCCCTGAGCTGTCTACACCAATCTCAGTCCGCCAAACCGGCACCAATTGGCTTTTGGAGATGCCCCAGTAATGAAGCTTTGATAATCATATGAGTAAAACCATAATTGCTATAAAACCTGACCCTTACCTCGAATCTGAAAGGTTAACCTGTTTTACGGGCTCAGTTTGCATTACTGTGGCGGAAGGACAACATGCAACAAGACTGTATATCGTGTATAACAAACCAGTGCTGTCAAAGCATTTAACACAGTTTTTTCCTCATCATTTCAGCAGAGCAGCTGTGTTGGGTTTTTCATGCTGGGTTTTCCAATACAAAAGGTTCACAATGATTTGTCTTCTTGCACTTTTCCTGTTCTTTAAAATTACCATTTTAGAGACACACGTTTCCTTTGGCACACTGACAATATACCCAGCCACAATTAGAGTGACTTACAGTGCTATGCAAAAGTCAAAAGCAAATGATACAATCTGAGATTTTAGTTGAATGAATACAGCTAGAAGAACATTGATTTGCTGGATTCTGTCAGCACCTGATTTCATTCAATGAGGGTTGGACAAATAGGGAGCCACTGTATAAATAGGGGGCTTCCCTCAATTATACATATATAATTGAATAATCATACAATATATTTATATTGTTTTACTGCAGATATATGACTTTCCATATAATTCTGAACTGTATGATCCCTCTTCCATGCATTCAGCAAGGGAGTACTCAATGATCCCCACTAGGAGGCACTTGACAATCATAGATTTATAATAAATTGACAGCAGTAACACATTAATACTAATATTATGGATAACCATAAAGTCTTTGCCTTGTGGATCAATCAAAGAAGAAAGAAACAGAATATTGTGAAAATATGGTACATATGTGTATGCAGATCAGGGATGATTGGTCAGTGTTTACACACTCTTATACTGCCTTGTCCTGCCTTGACTTTCACAAACATAGCAGCAGTTTCTCAGTGCCTAAGGTACCAATCTTGTTCTGCATTTAAAACATGATCTTCAAAACTAATAACCAATTAATCTCACAAAATGCTATTTAATCTGGAAACACGTTTATTTTTGCTGTTAGTAGCTACACAAGAGACTGAAAGCCGAAAGAAGGACAGTCAGGAGACTAGAGCTGTGCTAAGTGGATTTTGCATGCATACTTGTGCAGTACCCCAGTGATGGTTAAGAGTCAGTTATATTATTTATGATCAACTAATTTTGCTTCTGTTTCTTTGTTTAATTGTATAAAATATGACTCTAATAATGCAGAATTTGAAAAGTGCAGTTTTATGCAGTTTTAATTTGACAGTACCTTAATGTTGGAGAAATCACACAGGAACTGCATGATTCAAATATATCTACAGTTCTGTGCATGTTTATGCACATGTGTTAAAGCTATGTTTTCTCAGTGTGTGATAGTGTGTCCTTCTGCAAAGTTAACATTAGAATAATGCAAACAAACAAGTAAGCAGTAAAAAGTGTCAAGATTTGTTTTGTTAGTATTAAAAGTGTTTTTTGTGAGCTGTTTAAGGGAATACAGGGTCGGTTCCAGATTACTCCTCGGTTCCTCCAGCCGTGGTCTGGATTTGTGAAACTCCATCAGCAGCTCCTGATTCAGTCAAACCAGTTTTCTGATGGAATACACATTTAATGCACATTTTGTATTGATTTGAGAGTTCATCAATGTAGAAGGTGCCATTACAGGTTTTTGTAAAAAAAAAAAAAAAAAAACTTAAATGAAAAGAAACGCAACATAGAAATGTACAGAGGTCTGTTCTGTGTAAACAATGAGTGTCAGAGTGGGGGCTGCTAGGCCCACACTCTGATTTGCCTCTTAGTGCGCAGGGACGGGACAGACAGGCTGGCAT
>JBBPDC010000156.1:3957914-3972670 GCA_037974485.1 Hemigrammopetersius urotaenia | reverse complement strand
ACTGAGTGTGTTGGGAGGAGGATGCTGAGGAGAGACTGAGTGTGTTGGGAGGAGGATGCTGAGGAGAGACTCTGAGTTTGTTGGGAGGAGGATGTTGAGGAGAGACTGAGTGTATTGGGAGGAGGATGCTGAGGATGGAGCTGCAGGGAAGAGGAGGAAAGGAAGGCCTTCTTTAGGGATGTAGCGTGGAAGGACAGGCAGGCAGTTGGTGTAAGAGAGGAAGATGCAGAGACAGAAGGAAATGAAGATGGTTGATCTGCTGTGGTGAACCCAAATAAAACAGGTGTAGCTGAAAATTGAAGAAGAAGAAGAATGTAAAAAAGATTATTTGCATGCAATTTTGGAACTTTTCTGTTGGTGAAATTGTAAAATCTTCACACAGTGTGCGTATTCTTCACCCTTGGAATAGTTTTGATGCTAGAAAGATTCATATATTTATATTTATATGGTTTAATATAATGCAGGATTCTTAGATTTATGTTGTTTTTTGATAAACATTTTATACTCTATTCTGAATGTTAGATTTTTAAATACTACTGTATACTACTGCATTGCACTGCTCATGGCTCCAGTGATGATTATTTACAGCAGGCATTTATGATTTGTCTGAGATCATTATTCCCTATTGTGAGTCAACAACTGCCATCATTCAAACTGAAGCTGTGTGAGGCGGTGAAATGATTAATTAAGACTGAGTGTATGCAGTTGTCACAGTGATCTTTTTATTGTTTGTCAACATTGTCACATATGGGCTGATTCTGAAAGCATGCATTTATGAATACTATAGTAAGACTAAGCATACTATCTGCATTCTACTGCTGCCAGACTGGCTACAAGGTAAACAACAAATGTTCCAGTACCATCATTTATGCTTTCCATGAAATTAGTCCACTGCTTTGTTGGTAGAATTTCTGTTTCGCTGATTATGTAAATCATTTTAAAAGAAGTGCAATTCTGAACGTGGACCCTTGAATGCAAAATGTAACTGCATGTCATCAAAAGCTGCCATCAAGTGCGCGCTTGCTGGCGATAATGGGAGCCTATCGTCTGGGATGTGATCGTAATCGAGTATAATTGCTCTAGTAAGTGCCTCCATTATAATATCTCCCCACGTCTAATAGTCTATTATGCCTTTGTCGTTAACATCATTATCTCCGGTGTTGTCAGATGTATGCGGCCGATAAAAATCCCCTGACCGACAGCAAAGAAAAGCATTCGTCACTTATTAACATTCTTTACTGTAAAAGTGAAAACCCACCCACAGGATACGTAGATATTAGGCAAGTGTAACTATTTCAGTAGGGTGAAGGAGATCCATGAGTGCATGGAAAAAATGCATACAAGCAAAATAGATGTTGTATTGTATGGTATGGTATGATATTGTATGGGATGATGTGGTATGGTACTGGTTTGATATGATAGTTTAGTATGTATAGTATGGTATAGTATAGTAAGTGTTGGTATGATATATATGATATCATATGGTTATTTATGGTATTGTATGGTATAATAGCATATGGTATGGTGTGGTATGTTGTATGGTTTGGTATGGTGTAGTGTGGTATGGCATGGTAAGGTGTGGTATGGTGTGGTATGGGATGGTACCATAAGTATTCGTACGTTATGACATGATATGATATGGTTATGTATGGTATGGTATGGTATAGTATGGTATAGAATAGTATGTTTTGGTATGATATATGGTATGATATGGTTATTTGTAGCATGGTATGATATGGTATGGTACAATAAATATTGCTATGATATGATATGATATGATATGATTTGATGTGACATGATATGATGTGATATGCTATGATATGATATGATTTGATATGATATGGTATGATATGATATGATATGCTATGATATGATATGATTTGATATGATATGATATGACATGACATATGGTTATTTATGGTATGGTATGGTATGATGTGTTATGGTGTGGTATGCCAAGCAAAATGACATGACAGAGAAGAACGTCTTATTCGTGTGTTAAACCATATCCGAAAGATCAAGACTGATGTGTGCTGAATGAAGGCCTTAAGATCACTGACATGCAGAACGTTATAGCATTTCTAATGCACTTTCATGTGTCTGCTTAAGGTGAAGGAGAGGAAAAGAGGAATGAAGGTACAAGTGAATAAAGCATCAGACAAAACCTGAGTTTAAACAGATGTTGAATTGGTCAAGGTATGAAAGAACTCCACTACAAGCTCTTTGGAGTAGGATGTAGCTTTAGATTAAGTTTCTAAAGCTCAGGGCTTTCCTCCATTTTCAAAAAGAATTCTCAAATACCTCAACATTAAAGGAGTGGTTTGGCAAAAAAAACGTCTAATTTACTCCATTTTCTACTTACCGGAGATGTTGTCAGGTAGGAACTTGTTTGGAGTCCAAATTTTGCTTATTCAGTTTAGGACTGGAGCTACCAACCAGATTAGGGTTGGAACATTTCCAACAAACACTAAGGATTCTTCCAGAAATTCTAACAGTAACTGTATTTTCATACTTTTTTTCTGTGACCTGAAAACTGATTTGGTGATGCCGTCTTACTGGTTGTCCCAATATTAGGGGAAGATGAGAGAACCATCTCAAAACACCTGCCAAAGCAGGATGCTACCCAGAAAGTCTTATGAATATTTTAGGTTGACTTCACTGCATGCATGCTCAGAGATGACGGACAACTCCAGAGAAATCCAACTGTGCGTAAAATTGCTTTTTGTTTGTCTTCAAATTTTTTATGTTTTGTGTATTTTTTTAATGTAAGGCAGACAGAGAAGGACACACTCTTGTCTTTTGCTGTCAACAAACCAAACCTGTGTAGCAGTGTACATGTGAACCTATAAGTCTTCTGGTTGCTGACTCATAGGTTTGGGAGTTGCCCCTGCAATCAGAAGGTGGTGGGTTCGAATCCCAGGACTGCCAGTGGCACCTCTGAGATACCCTTGATCGAGGTCCCGTCCCCACACACTGCTCCCCGGGTGCTGTGATCCTGGCTGTTCGCTCTGTCATTTGGTGAATGGGTTAAATGCAGAGAGAGAATGTTGTTCTGTTCACACTGTGTGTGCACGTATGACAAATGGTCACTTCACTATGCAGCAGCTAGGGCTGTTCCTCCAGCTGAAAAACATGTTCTGGCTGATTGGCTTCATCTAGGTTAAGTGGAAAATTGTGTAAATCTGGTTCGTTCCTTCAAGGGCTGTGGAAGTTGAAGTTCATCAACATAACTTACTGTAAAGCTATAGGAATGTTATTTCTGACTTTTGTGTCTCAGGTAGTCGCTGAAATATTTACTCTCATTATCCCTGACTCTACTTAGTGGCTTTTGCTGGCTGTGGGTTGTTTAATTTATTCTCAATGTGTTTTTCAAGTGTTCCAAGGACCAATGAAGTACAGTCCTATTGCAGCTTGTCTCTAGTTGCGCTGTGAGGGGATACACACAGGTGTTTTCATTAGGCAGCTGCTGGCAGCATGAATATGCACCGTATTTTAAGGAGGGGAGCTCTTGGGGAGTGGATCTGGGCCGAGGTCTTGCACTGACTACAAATAAGATTACGAACTTGAGTCAGACAGATGTGAGAGTGAGAAGTGTCATTTCTGTAAATGCCTTAGCTCTGCGACGGCCAATTGCAATTCTGTTCGATGACAGCGATGCACAGCTCAGTGCTTTTCTTGCTCGGCCACACCTGACTCAACTCACTGCCCAATTAACATGCTCTTGACAAGCTGAAGCAGGTGTATTACAGCAGGGAGCGTATTAAAATGTAGTGTTAGGGCTCTTGGAGGGGAATGGCCCGTCCGTACACGGTTTCTTCCACACTGGAAGAGATGATTTGCTTTAGTGTGCTTATCATGTGCTATTTCCCTTTTGTAAAGCCGTTTAAGTGGCTTCTAGTCAGAACATTTGCTGAGGAGTAGTATTGCAATGCAAACATCAGCTAGTTAACAACCAGTTAATGTTAACTAGTTGCTAAGTGTCTTACATACATCTTCCTCCACTGTATGTATGCATTTATACATTAATGTATGTGTGTGTATGTATGAATAAATAAATACATTCATACATACTTTTCTGAAGTCAGATTAGGTAAGACATGTTCAAAGTTATTCCAAAACATACGATATGTGTCCAAAGTATCCAGACACCCCTTCTAATTAGTGAATTTAACTGGTTTTAGGAGCACCCAGTGCTGAAGCAGGTGTTCAGTTGTGTACATAGAGTGAAATCCCCATTGAAAATCACTGCCAATAGAATGGGAGTCTCTGCAGGAGTCTATATAATCTGAATGGATCCTTGCAGTGTGGAGCAGTGGAACTGTGTTCTCTGGAGTGATGGAGCTTCATCCAATACTTTTGGAATGTGCATCATGTCGAGTTTTTGATCCAGACCTAATCATCCATCATCAGGACCTGACCTCACTAATGCTGTTATGACTGATTGCAATCAAATCCTCACAGCGATGTTTCAACATCTAGTGTAAACCCATCCCATAGAAGTGGAAGCTGTTAATGCAGCAAAACTCCCTAGACCCTTTATTTTGGAAGAGGTCTTAAGAGAAGAGTCTAGGCATGTAGTGTATCACTCATAGTGTCATTACCATAAAAAATAAATAATGTATTAGCCACTGTTGTATTTTGCCTGCTTTGTATTGTGTTTGAGCCTAATTATGGTAAAATTCTTCTTTAATTGGCTTTTTTTGGAACAGAGTGTAATATTTTTCATATGGTTTGATCAACAAAAAGGCAGTATGGTCAAAGGGGCATGTGCGTAAGCTCTGAAGCCATAAAGAAAGGAGAAACACACAACTCAGAAACTCCGATCTCCAAATTCCGCTTCCACTTTTATTATGAATTGAAATGGTGTTGATGTGCAGAACTCATATTTGCAGTAATTTTCAAGGACTTCCTCAGCCTTGGAGGTGTTCAAATTCAGACATTTGTCTAGACCCCCTCCCCTTTCCCCAAAATACTCCATCTGTTGCTGTGCCTATACAAGCAAAAGTCTGTTTATTGTGTTCGGTGATTTATGTTATTGGTGTCTAAAAAGTCAGAGAGCCATTTTTTCCACTCAGTTGTGGTTTTGGTGGCGACCCAACAGCAGTTCTGTACCCGGCTAAGAGCGCTTAAACTGACAAAGAGGAGTTTCATTTTTCGGCCTGTTGATCCATTAATTTTGAAAGGACAGAATAAACACATAAACAAGGTAATGAGTTTCTCTTTGATTATGTTGCTTTATTGATTTTTTTAAATTTATATTTCATTACTTAAATCAACAGTAAGTTGACACTTGGTTGCAGTGAATTGGTTATAGTTTCCTGACTGTCACTGGAACTCTTGCTCTTCTTTCTGTAGAATAAATGTGTGTGTATATATATATAGATATAGATATAGATATATATACAAACAAACAAGAACAGCCAAATAAACAAATAGCTTGTATTATTAATCTTTTTTTCTAAATGATTATGTTTATGCGTTTTTATTTGTACCGCCGCATGTCGTGGTCTAGTGGATTGTGACTGCAAGATACATGTTGTTACATTTTAATTACGTCATATTTTGTAACTAAAAGTACTTCTTTCTAATGAAAGAGATACAAAAGACTGAGAATTTGGGAACTAAAAACAAATGCATTGTCTTCTCATTGGCAGACTGACAGCTCACATTTTGTGTAATTATATTCAGACGCTAAAGGTAGCAGCCTTAAACCTCCCCCATCATTCTTCTCTCACATCTTTTTTGTATTATTTCTGTTTTTCTTTGAAAACGTATACTTTAATTAGCCTTCTGCTTCCTGCCTGTTTTAAACTCATCACTTTCTTTCACTAGCTACATCCTGACACTCTAACAGAACAGAAAATTGTCACTTACATGTCATTTTCTTTTCATTAAGGCAAGGCGATGTTTATCCCTCAGATCAGCTTGTCCATTTACAAAAAATCAATTAAGATGTTCTGTTTCTTTAGCTGCATCAGTGTGTGGTTTCTACAGATTTTACATCCGAGAAAACCTCACTTTTGTGAGAATAGTTTTGATCTAAAGCTTGAAATTTAACTTGGCTTCACTGAGATCAAGATACGCACATATGTATCAGCAATAATACACGGTCCACCCAATCCCATTGTGTTCTGGAGGTAATAAAAAGTACAAGGCAGGTGGTGGATGAGTGTAAAGACCTTCTCCAGTGCTGGGTGTATTTTTTTTGTTTGCTAAAGCATGCTAAAAGTGTGCCGATCTGTTCGTGCCCCCGTCCATCAGAATGCAGAGACCAATAAAGACACACTTGGGGCGGTGCACTGGGGGGTGTCTGCACATTGAGAGCAAGTGACTCATGAGTAATGGGTTGCTGACCTCTCCGTATTGGCCTGTAGGCCTCCAGCAGTCCAGCAGCACTGTTGAGGAAGTAGACGACACCTTGGATATTAAACTTTATTCACAGCCGGCAGCTTGAAGATCTACACAATGCTGAACAAATGGCTGTTGTTTCTTCCCCCACTGGTTGAATGGACTTGCAGAAGCTCTGCGTCTGTGCTTATGTATTCTGGTCAGATGCTCTTTTTTCATTCTGCTGAAAATGTCATTGCATCTGTATCTGTGTTATCTGTATGAAAGTTCACAATATGCCAGTGAGTGAGAAAATGTAATTACGATCGGTCCAATATTTTAATCACTGCTCGTATCTGAAATGAAAATGTAAAAATAGTGACAAGTTACAACTTGATACCCCATTCATGCATGCAGTGACTTGTTTACATAGACACTAGTGTCGGCCATTTCTCATCTTTTCTGCTTGGAGTGTAGTGGATAACCCCATCACCCGGAAGACTGGAATTTTGATTGGCCAGGCAGGAATATCACTGCTACAGTAGTAAGAGACTTTGAGCAACCCTCCGAATGCTGCTTAATATGCCAGGAGAAGCCAGATCTGGACGCTGCACCTCCTAAATTGGATCTAGCACCAATTTTAGAGGATCCTTGTTGACATAATAAATACATTTATGTCTATTTAGATGTATGAAGAATAATCACATTTTTTTCTGATGGCAACCCTGTAAAGCATAAATTGTGGAAAGGTTGACTAAAATAATAGCAACTCATGTCACCTTGTGCCATGAACACACACAAACACGCACACACACACACACACATACACACACACACTTTTGCAGTAGCATAAATGGTATTAAAAACAATGTTTATCACTCGCGAATGCACCATGACTATTCCTCCCTCAGAAGACTGAACTGTTTTTGACAAAAGATCGTATTTTTTTTTAATTAACTTATCGTACTCTAGAAGAGACTTCCTGAGTTTTTGGAAACCCAATTGTGAAAGAATGTTCAGTGCTTAGGAATCATATTAATACTCTTATTACGGGGCAGCTGGTAGCCTAGTGATTAGGGCACTCACCCTGCGACCAGAAAGTCCGGGTTCGATTCCCAATATCGCTAGGCACCGCTGAGGTACCCTGAGCAAGGTACCGTCCCCATACACTGCTCCCCGGGCGCTGTGTTCGTAGCTGCCCCCTGCTTCACTTGGTGAATGGGTTAAATGCAGAGGAAGAATTTCATGTTGTTCACACTGTGTGCTGTGGTGTGTTCACATATGACAAATGGTCACTTTCACTTCATTTCATGTTTATATTTCTCAGATTTAGGGATGGATTTCATCATAAAGTTGTATGCAAAACTTTTGCATATGCCTGTATATGAATCAACATACATACATTATAGCTGCAATTTTATACCTCTATCATGTATGAATTGTAGTGTTTTAAACTTGTTTAAACTTATTTTGAAATCCAAATCTTTGTGTTTGAACATTACAATGTGGTAAATGTAATTGTTACCTACCTCGCGATTCTGAATTGGTACATTGATAAACTAAGAAGAAGCTCTTAAAGCTCTTAAAGCACTCCTAAAACTTTTAAAGCTTCACATTGATTAAGTGATGCATTAAATTTACTTATTCAAATGCAAAATACTCACATAAATAAAAACACATTAATTCAGCCATTCTACAAGCAAACAGAACAATTAAGTTAATGTAACATTTTATTCAAGATACACATTTAAATCAAGTAAATCACTTTAAACAATCAGTCACTTTATTCTCAGGGGAAACAATATTAATGAGAATTTCCAATCTGGTTTTAGACAGGGGCA
Source organism: Hemigrammopetersius urotaenia (assembly GCA_037974485.1). Taxonomy (NCBI): domain Eukaryota; kingdom Metazoa; phylum Chordata; class Actinopteri; order Characiformes; family Alestidae; genus Hemigrammopetersius; species Hemigrammopetersius urotaenia. The sequence continues at coordinate 3,964,502 of JBBPDC010000156.1, read as the reverse complement.
TAACACTGAAACGAAAATGAATTTCTCTAAAGTGTTCATGTGCTTCTTGCTTAAAGTGCTGCATTTGATACAAATGTATAGTACTTTTGAATAATCTTAAAGAATATAGATATGCTTTAAACTGGTTTACAACAAATGGAAGTGGAGATAGAATGTAAATGGAAGGCAATATTTTAATAGCTTAAGGGAATACACAAAGTTCATTATGGTGTATGCAGGGTTCTGTGCTAGGCCCCCTTCTGTTCTCCCTGTATATGCTGCCAATGGATACAATTAATACAGAGCCCAACTTTCAAAGCAATGTTGATTTAAACTGAGTTATTTAAATTGGTACCATTTCTTGAAAGAATATACTGGCTACCCTTTTCTTCTAGAATCGATTTTAAAACACTATTATTAGTATTTAGAGCTTTAAATGGACCTTCATGACAGAATATGCTCCAAACAGGTCCTTTATATCATCACATGCTATTTCGTTCTAGTAATTCTTAAAGTTATTGCTATTTTAAGTGTTGATTAGACCCATTTGTGTATTTCACTTGTGCCTGTAAGGAGCCACTCCACTATACATAACAGTAAGAGTAAATCTGACATAAACTCTATATGCTTTAATTTGGAAACACATCGATTTGTTTCACGAAGCCCCTTTATTGTATCCTTGTAGACTGACTCCATTACAGTTGTTGGTAAAGCCCTTTCTTTGCAGGTATTGATTCTTATCAAAAGCACACAGTGGGCAGCTTGTCCAGGGTGAGGCCAGGCTGGACGTGCAGCTCGAACAGGTTGTGTTGCGCGCATGCCGCTACATCTGAAGCAGATTGCAGACATCTGGTGCGCCGGCTCAGTCTGAACCCCCCTGTAGTTCACTCATTCTAGTGGTCCACTGGCCTCAGACAAAAGCACTCAATCACAGAGAGGAGGAGTGTTCACTCCCTGACCCTCCACTGCACTCCGGCAAAAAAACCCAGCAGCAAAGCCAAATACGAGGGCCGAAGGCAACAGCAAGACAGAAACAATTTATTACAACCTCTGAATCACACTCTACATGTTGTCTAAGGAGTGATTTAGGACAGATGAATGGTGCAGCTGTGAATGAAATGTTTTGATGCCAAATGTAAGAAACATTTGGAATTTTCTCTCTGTTTTCTATGTTTTTTTTTGTTTTGTTTTGTTTTTTTAAATAGAAAATAAAGAAAACAAAGTGGTTTGATTGACACCTGCTCAAGGCTTGCCCTGGGTGCAGCATATCAAGCGAACTAAAATCATGACCTTCAAACAAGCTTGGAGGTTCCCTTATGTCTGGGGGCTGTTGACTTACAAAATACTTTGGTGTGTGATGCCTTAATGCTTTTCAGTAAATCACAGCACTTCTAAAAACACTCACATTTATAAAACTCAATTGCTTGTGGATCCAGATTGATTCATTAATTGATATCCAAGACATATTCCAAGTAATTACACTGAAACCAAAACAAAAAAGATTTTTTTATTAATACTGTCATTTTTTATTAATATTACAAGCCAAACTGTATTTGATATGTATTTGAAAGTCAAGTGACTAGCAAAATATCAAAATATTTGTTTCACTCAAAATTAGTTGCTGGTCACAGCATGAGGGAATTGTTTGGTTAAGTTGATGAACATTTTTTTTTGGCAGTTGATCATGGCAGTTGATTCATTTCTTTATAGAATGTTCTACTGCTAAAGTGCCATGAATGGTTTGCAAAACAGTTGTGTTTTGAAGACTTGAACATATTTACCCAGTGGGTATCTTTTATTGATTTTTATTACAACTGTTGCAATAATGAAACTTAAATGTATGTAAATGTATGTACCACAGTGGTGTAATCTGAATTTTGGTGTTAGTTGAAACACACTTTAGCTGAAAGTCACTTACCGAACCAAACAGTTACATAAAATCATAATCTAGAACTTAAAAACACAACAAAGCCACTGACATAAATATGGAAAAGGACAGAAAATGAGTGTAAAAACAGAAAAAATGGCGTAGGTTCGCAAACTGGGGGCGCCAACTCCCTCTTTCATATGCCACACTTACCCAAACTAGGTATAGGTGTGTCGTAAACTGGAAACGTTATATGTCGAAAATGTCATAGGCCGAGGACCTTGTTCTCTCATTTCTTTTGTGAATTTACATTTACATTTACGGCATTTAGCTGACTCTCTTATCCAGACGCTCTTATCCAGAGTAATGTACATGTAGTAGGGCTGTAACGGTACATGTATTCGTACCGAACCGTCACGGTATTTGGGTCACGGTTCAGTACATGTCTTTCGGAGAATACACGGTACGATGGAGAAGACGTGATTGAAGTAATACGGAATCACAGAGAAACCAAAAAGTGCAAGTAAATCATAAACCTGGGTCGTAGTATGGTGCAATAGTGCCACCTACTGGTGTAACACTTCTGCTGCCTTACACATAGATGGAAATAGAAGCAAGAATGTGTGTTTACTGGTTTATTACACTGCTATATAATATAATACACTGGTTTATAATACACTGCTGTTTATTTAAAATAAACGAAAACAAACCAAGCCTCATTCATTAGAACTTTTTGTTGCTGTATCATGAACCGTACCGAACCTTGACCCCAAAACCGAGGTACGTACCGAACCTAGACATCTGTGTACCGTTGCACCCCTATGTAAGTATGCTGTTTTGACTATTTTCATTGAACATGTTCATGGCCTAGTATTAGAGGGCAAATAGGATCTGTCTGTCTCGCCTCACTGCTTCATACAAATGCATGTTTGCTTTTGTAGTTGTTTCACTTTTGTCAGCAAGGGATAAAAGCTTGCAGTGAAAATCTTTACTGGAGGGTCTATGCGATGCGTGATGGATGCTCAGATCCTTCTCTCTCTCTCTCCTGCTTTGTCTTTTCTCTCTTTCTCTCAGCTTTAAATCCACTCCTCCTGAAACACCAGGCTCAATTTAAGCCTCTAGAGGTCTCTGTGGATATCTCCACAGCACTAAATACACTACATACTTTCCAGCAAGCTTGGAAATCCCTCTTTGTGGCTGGAAGCTGGTGACTTATAAAACCCTTTCGGTGTTCGGTTTCCATATGGTGTGTGATGCCTTCATGCCAGTCAGTCTATCACAGCATTGCAAAATCACTATTACATTTATAGTAGCTCCACTAAGAGACTAAAAAAGGCTTAACAAGCAACTGCAACAAGTGATTTACAGCAGTAGATCCTCTAAAGCAGTGTTCATACACAATTCCATCCCTTATTTTTTTCACTTTAAAACTGCTGACAAGCGGAAGTACCTGATCAGAGGCAACTTGGCGTGTGAAGGAATCCAAATCAATGTCTCACATTATTATATTATATTATTATATTGGATAACTAGCTTCTTGTTGATGTCCAGTTTTGGAATTGAACCTTTATAAGGTCTTTGGGTCTGTTTTCAGTTTTTAGCTTAATAAAAATAATACAAATAATTATTTTTTCAGACTGAAATTCATTGGCCTTGGCTCATTTTCTGTGAGGAACTTAAAAATTTAAATTAAAAAACAAACAAAAATGAGTGCATTTATATTCATAAATATAATTTAACAAAGGTAAAGGGAACAAATTTAACATGTTTTGTTTTTATTACTTGTTATTGGGATTAAATAAACATCTACTGAGACTTTTAACCAAAAAGGATTTATTACGTTGAATTAAAAGCCCCAAAATGCAGTGGGTCCACCAGACCCAGCAGGACTCCCTGTGTAACCAAAAACAAAGACCCTAGCAGGGCTACAAAAAATGCCTGCTTGTGTGTGAATAGCTTCCTTTCCTATCTGATTGCTGTGATATTTCCTGGTCTGTGGCCCATGGCTTCAATAAATATATCAGTAGAGTTGACTAGCATGTGGAGCCACCCAACTACCAGACCAGTTAAAATCAAGGGAAGCAGACAGGAAAGGATATTTTTATTCAGGTATTCAGACACAGCCCCAGTCTCACACTTGGTATTCCATTAATCTCCCCATCACTTCTTGTGTGTGTTTTCGTGACAAAGTTTGGAGACCAGAGTGACTGGTTGGAGATTCCACCTGGTGAAAGATCTTAATCAGTATTGAGTGCAAACCACACCGACCTCCCAGTTACAGGACAGCAACTTTAAGAGTCATTTTGTAGCTTGGGAGTTCATATTCTCAGTACAGCTTAAAATATTTTTAGCACCTCACTGTTCTCATCAGAGATTATCCAGGTCTGTAATACACTTGTTGACGCTGGGCTTGCTTCAAAGTTTGTTGAGTTTCTCAAAGCATACCTTCTACGTTTAATGGATTTTGGCTACACTTACACAGTTTTAATTTTCCTCTCTGCTTATTCTGGCTTCTTATTTGAATTTATCTTGCAATATTTTAATCTGACGCCCTGGAGCCACTTGTGTTGTTGGCACAGAGGTGTGTGATAACAGTATGGCTCTATGTGTTGGTTGGACTCAGATGCAATTTTGTCTGGCTGCAGCGAAGTTCAGTCAGAATTGATTGGGCATCAGTCAAGTTCAGGCAGAATTTTCTCAGGCTGCAATCATGTTTGAACAGAATTGATGTTTTTAAATTAAAATTACAGGTGAATCAGACTGAGTGTTTTGTGGTTTACAGCTGGGATTAAATTCTAAACTAACTGTTGTGGTTTCAGCTTTGGATCGAACTGTAGCAGAATATTTTAGGCTATAATAGGTTCAGTTAAAATTTCAAGTCCTGTTACCCCTTAGAATGCGAGCAGCACGCATCAATGCCTGCAGCGCAACAAAAATTTTTGTTAAATGGCAAACAACTCCTTGTATGGAAATTCCCCTGGTTTGTGTTTATTTTTAAGGTGTCAAATTATACTGAGCTTTGTTTAGCATTCCTATGTTACGTAGAACCGAAGTAACTGTAATTTAACTCTAACAACCACTCATGGGTTTTTATAAATGGCATTACACGCAAATGTAAAGAACAAAAAAACATAAAGACCAAGAATGCAAACATTTCTTTTATTTTAGGTCTCAGAAACAAACAGAAAAACAAGATCGTCAATCCCAGGAGCTCTTTTAAGCCCTCTAGTGGGTGGGGAAAACCCGTAGAGGTAGAGGGCTCGGAGAGCGCCTGAGTGGCAGTGCGGAGCAACAGTGCAGCAAACAGCGAAAGTATAGGGTAGCAAAGACCAGTTCTAGACTGTTTAAGACATTTTGATTTGTTGAAATCAGATTTTAATCACATGAGCTCTAATTACTTGCAAAAACATTAGTAGTGCTTGCAGTTGCTTGCAAAAAGTCAGTATTACTTCCATTTTAATTCCTAACCATTATCAATAAGACTTTTACTCTTCCCCTCGCAGGACCCTGGCTTTGCGACCTTCCTCCTTGATAAGCTCCAGGCGGTGGAATGGCCTTCGCGGGGCCGTGGTGCTGAGAGCTGCTGTGAGGTGTGTGGGACTCCTCTGCACCAGCTGAGGCGCCTGGCCTTGCACTCCGCTCTTGGACTGGAACTCGATGATGCACCTGACTTGCAGTCTGGCCATTTTTCTGGCCTCCTGACTCTCCAGCCAATTGCCACAAGTGCGCTCTCACCACGCCCTTCGTGGGAGTGGCCGAATCAGAGCCTCCAGCCCGCAGCCAGGCCACACCCAACCAGGGCCCACGGAGAGCCAGCAGCTGGCGTGAAGCGCAGAGAAATGGGTTGGATCAAGAGCGGCGCAGCTGGGACGGGCATTAAGCCAACCTGTCTTGCCACAGTCACTCCACTACCTTTCCATGCACAGCACTATCTGGAGGGTGTGTGGAGTGTGACAAGAGTCAGCAGAGTCCAACAGCAGCAGCAAACCCAGGTAAGAGTTAGAATAACAGTCTGGAGTGAGGAGTTGAACAACATAATGTGATCCCTCAAATACCTCACTGCACCTGTGTTGTTGATTTATCATTTTCTCCTGACAACCATATTGATTTTTTTTTGTAGTGAGATTTAGAAGTGAAAACTTATAAATTATAACAAAATTAGTTTTATTGATTTGTATTGTTATTTGTTATTTTTGTCAATGAAAAGAACAACTACAGTACAAAAGTACAAATCTCAAGCAGTTTGTAAATTCATTCTCATTAGATCTAAGTGCAGGGTTGCTAATAGCTCAAGGTACTTAAAGGAAAGTGGGTCGATATTTTCCGTTTTCATATTTCCATATTTTCTGAAAAGTAATTAGAACTTACTTGAATATATCCACAGTACAGTTCATTTTATTTAATGTAAGAAAGCATGACAAAAGGTTTAGTTGCTATTCACTGATGCTACAATGACATTAAATAACCATTGAATTTCCAGCGTTCAACTTTTTGTTGCTGTATTTTCTGCTAATAGAGTACTATAGAGCAGTGGTCCCCAATCCCCGGGCCGTGGGTCATGTGGTAGTGGTCCGCCGGCTGCACAGAAAAAAAAACGTGGATGTTACCCGTGTTATGTTGTTGGCTCGTGGTTAAAAAATAAAATAAAGCTGCGAGTACACATTAGATTTACGTTTATTATTATATTTTAAAGATACCCCATTATTATATTTTTAAAATATCCCCATTTTATGCGTATCATT
>JBBPDC010000156.1:3921336-3939376 GCA_037974485.1 Hemigrammopetersius urotaenia | reverse complement strand
AAGTCCATCTCATGAAAAATCGGAGCAGAAACAAAGGTGTTGCGTTTATATTTTTGTTGAGTGTATATATATATATAAAATTCAGTCATTCATAATGTTATATAAAACCACATTAAGAGGGAATAGATTGTCATAGGACTTTATATATATGCATACTTTGTACCATAGTTGGCTAAAAATCCCACAGTGTTGATAAAGTACTTTGACTGTACATCTACCCTTTGTGTGCCGAGGCTTGGTGTTGAATCTTGTGACATGATGTCGTCTGCCACATGTTAAATGACTGTGGAGAAATTACAGTGAAGTGGATTAGACATGGTCCTAATATAGCACCGCCAGCCACCTCCTTCTTCACTTCAAACTGGTCTCACAGCCAGTGAGCAGGATGTGTTGATGACATTGATGAGACTTCTGCTTGTCTATTTATAATGTAAGATCACAGCGATTGCCCTAAAGAGCTATGTGCTGCATGTACTGCTATCCATTCCATGTGTAATAGCCCCACACATCTTGCATCAACTGGGTAGACTTACAAGTTTTATTCCAAGCTTATATCCCTTCTTGGTGTCTTGTAAGTTGGGTTAAGTTGACTTCCTCTAGAGGTTTAGTGGCTTGGATAGTCTATGCTGACCCCAAAATGCCCCTGTGATTGTACATTTACATTTACATTTACGGCATTTAGCTGACGCTCTTATCCAGAGCGACGTACATCAGTGCTTAAGAACAGGATGTCCTTGGGTTACAACAGTCTTGACATATGATGTCTTGAGTTGACGGTGTTCATAAACACTTGTGTGCGGCGGACAAATACATAGTATATGCAGAGTACACAGTAACATGGTGTATGATTGAGGGGATTGAGGTAGTACACTTGCCTAGGCCAGTTCAGACTGCATTTTTGCGCTAATTTTTGTCATTATTTCTGTACAGTATATTTATGTCCTTTTCCTTTTTCTGTGGCTTGGTTGTTTTTATGTTCTAGATTATGATTTTAACTGTGAGGATCGGTAAGTGACTTAGGCTTGAGTGTGTTTTGACTAACACTAAAATTCGGGTTACATCACAGGAAAGACCCTGTGATTGTATACCTCCTGCTTATCTGGTCGCTGAGGTGCGTTCTGTTTGTGGAGATTAAGATGCAGTGTGTGTTCCTGGCAGCAGCCCCCTGAAGAGTGGAGTAACAGACCAGTTGACTCATAAACACTACCAGATGGTGCAGGTTTATTGTGCGCTGGAACCTACTGGGAGATGGCCTCCCACAAACGTTCCACAAAGGGCAATGACATCAGCCAACTTAGGCGTGCAGACCTCTGAGGACACCTTAAATCCCTAGATCAGGTGTGTCCTCACTTCCCCTTTAAAGCCAGGGCCATACAGCTAGTGCAGCTAACTTTCACAATCACTTGAGCTTCTGCTTCACCCACAAAGTTGTCTTAAAAATGCACAATAAACATTACAGGTGAGCAGCTGCAAGATTTTAATGAGATTTACATCAAGCCGGCAAGTTCTAATGAGGTCCACTGAGTTGAGGGACATTAGCAGGATGGCACAATGAACTGCAGAGCAGGCTGAACTGCAGAGCTGTGGGTGTGTGGTAGGTAAGCACTTATTTATAGGTAGAAGAAACTGATTCCTGTTGGAGGGTGAGCATGTACATTGTTCTGCAGGGAAATGGTGAAAACAGAAATGAGAATTTAATAGATCTGGGATTCAAGAATATCACAATAACAGATTTTAGGGTTTGATACCAAGTGCCTTATCACAAGAGGCTCGATTTTAGAACGGTGCTATGGCAACTTGTCATTACATTCAAATGGTTTGAGTGGGCTAATGACCCTGAAAATTTGAACACCAATATTTTATTGAGCTTCCTGAAAATGACAGAGCCAGAATTATGAACACAGGTGCTTTTATCTAAGTATAATATGTGCTCACAATGCACCTGAATGTACAGGGCTCATTTCATGGGAAGTGATATTTTCCTCACTTTATTAAGTTTATATATAATACATTTATAAATTTGCTTAATGAGGTGAAAGTACCATTCGGTTCCTGGGTCCATGCAGTCAATAGATGGAGACTAAGCTGCCAAAACTGCCTGTTTTGAGCCGACTCTTTTTGTGATGCCAGGAGTGTGAGCACGGCCTGTTGATGGGTGCTATTTCAGCCAGAGGCCTTATCGTGGACCTTTGGCAGAGTGGAGAATTTTCTTGAAGAGCTGTCCGCCAAGTGTGTTGAGTCAGAAAGTTGAGGTGAAAATGTACATTCACACTGGAGGAAGTGTGAAGTCTGTGCTGGTATTCAGCCTCTGAGATAAGTGACTCTGATAAGTGAAGCATTATTTGGTAGTTTTTGCATTAACTCTGAGGTTATAAGGAAAACATTTTAACTGGATTGTCTACCAACAAAGTCACTGAAACAGTACAGTTAAAGGAACATGGCTCATCATTGGGCAAGATGCACCTGGAAAATGTATCCTGGTAACCTCAAGCATTTAAGGATCAGATTAGGTCACTGGAATAACTGTCATGACTGGAGTCGTGTAAGGACTCTATTGAGCTTTGCGTGACAAAGAGAGTGGATGGATGTGTGGACAAATTTACACCTGAGCCTATCAAAGAGTGGCCACAGATGATTGAGCCATTTTTTGAGTGAGGACAGCCCTCTGTTTTTCTTTCTGGACAAGTCGTGCTCCGTGAGCTGTCCTCCAAGCTAAGCTGTAGCTGGACCCTCTGTCCTGTAGGGATTCCCTAAGTACACAGAGTGTTCCCATACTGCATCTCCAGCTGGACTGTGTACTTTCATATCACAGTGGTGGCTTTTGCTTTTGATTTATCCTGCATTGTATTCACAAACTATGTGGTAGTTCACAGGGCCTGGATAACGAGAGTCCACACTGGAATAGTGGAATGGGTGCATTTTTGCCAGTTTGACTTGTTTGTTGGCCTCCGAGGTTTGGAAGGTCCGTGCAATTGTGTCAGTTTGTTAGCTTTTCTTAAGGACTAAATCTGTGGCTGCTGGAAGCCTTCAGTGACATCAATATCACCTTCACCTTCTGGGGACAGAAATGCTGAACCTGCGGTTTGAATGGTGGCTGAGAGGCAAAAATTTCACACAAGGTCAGCTAGTTTTTCGTTGGTCCATCAATACACTGTAAATATCTTATATTTGAATGGTTCCTGGTCACAAGAAACATGTCCTGAAACATACATGTTGGCTGACATGTGTTGTAGAGAGTATTTCTGCATGCTAAAACACATCATGGCAGGATTAACATTGTGGGTATACAGTCTCTGCACTGAAAACGTATGGAATTCTTTTGGGTGATCATCATATTTGAGTGGTAAAGGACATTTCACCCACACTGTAAAGAATCTGTTTTATGATGGTGAAGAGGCGTTTTCTGCTTTTGGAGAAATCTCTCAAGCAATGTTAGCCAAAGTGTAGCCAAAGCATGGGAAGACTGTGTGAAAGATCCTGTCGCTTGCATGCTTGTACTACGAAATCCTGGAACTTGGAATAGGCTGATTTTCAACCAGGCTGCTGCCAAGTTGCGGCTTTTCCAAGTGCTGGTGATGTGAGGGTAATCCCTGGCAAAGCAGCTGAAGCACATTAGTGTGGCGTGCTGTGTTCTAAACTGTTGCTTCACATTACGCTGAGTGGCACAGAAATGTGTGTGGCACCACAATGCCAGTAATATGACTGTACTGAACTTCATTATTAGATATTATTTAGCTGATTTCTCAGTGATGTTTGCATTAGCTGTGATTTTGGTGTATTTCTTCTGACTGTGTTTGTGTCCTCTACAGGTTAAAGTAATGGTGCGTATATGTCCTGCCAAAGGAGCGCGGGACACCTCTGAGTCCCTGTCCTTTCTGAAGGTGGATGCTCATAAGAAGCAGCTGACCTTCTGCGAGCCACCCGCAAGCACACCATCCAATGGAGGTCAGAAGCGATTTTCCTCCACCAGTGCCCCAAAGACATTCAACTTTGATGCAGTCTTCACCCAGGATGCCTCACAAGTAAGTTTTTTATTTTAAAGAACAATGTAAGATGTCTAAGCTCTAATAATAAAGTCTACACTCTAATAATAAAATGTTCTTTGGAGCAGTTCAATAGAAGAAATCCTTAAAGAAACTTACAATCTTTTTGCCATAGCCATAAAATGCATCTTTTCTCTGTTTTGTAACTGTTTTTTCATTAACATGAACATTTCTATGAAGTTTCTATGGTTACAGTTAATGATAATGATGATATTTAGTTATTTTCATTCATTTATTTTTATTTGTTGTACTGGCTTGTAAATCTCTGTATTTTCTGTGAATCCTTGTCACAGCAAAGGGTTCTCCCTCATCTCCTTTCATTGCTCACTAGCAGCTCAACAGCAGGTTGCGTGCAGCATTTTACACACAGAAAGCCAGCAGTGTCCTAGTTAATATGATAAAAGCATCACAAGGAAAAAAAGTAGCTAGGGAATCATCTCAGGGAATGAGATTAGTAGAGAACTGCTATAAAGTTTAAAGAACTTTCCGCATGGCCTTAATGTTATATTAGTTAAAGGTTTTCCAGTAACTCTTCACGGAAAGGCAACATGTTTAGGGCTACATGACACCTGCATATTTCCATAAATATAACAAGATGATTCTAATTATATTACAACAAAACTCAGTTTTCATTACACTGGCTGAGGTTACACTGGCCTTTACAACAGATGACAGCTTGTTTAAAGGTTTGTCTAGGTATATGTCAGATGTCATGAAAGGCTTATGTAGATGTCATGTAAGCTTGTGACTGCTGCCCTTCAGTTAAATAATACCCCCTTTTTTACTTTAATCATATGTCAATAAGAGGAACCTTTATGTTTATGAGTGCTATGGCATTCTGACTTCTCTGCACTCTAGACTCTTGAGGAGCTTTACATGAAAGTTATTTGATTATTATTGGCTTATTCCACTTTATGTTGTCAAACCTCTATATTTTGTGGAGAGTGTATTTTTTCACACATATATTTTTTCACACTTACTCTCCCTTTAAAAGGTCCTTTCCCAAACCAAAAGCACTTCTTTTGGCAGCCCTCCAAAGAGCTTTTTTGGTGCCAGGTTTACTTGAGAGGCTATTGCTGCTTCTCTTGGACATGCACAAAAATGTGCAGCGAAAAGGGGAGACCCAAGAAAAGATCAAAGCAGTGATCTTGAAAGAGACAAAGTTAGGAAGTTCACTTACTGTTTGGAGAAAATAGAGCCAAGAGGATTGTCACCCCAAGCTGTAGGGTTATTCCTGTGTACTGTTGGTGCAAGACATGGCCTACAGCAGCCTCTCCCCTCTACATCCTCCTGCACGCTGCAGGGGGATGCCGTGAATTTCAGGGTTTCCTGTCTCAGCAACATCAGGTCTGATGATCAATGCCCATCCCATGTTGTTCAAAGGAGGGAAGGCTTTGAAGACGCTGAGATCAGAGGCAGCTTTTACTCGCGCCCTGCCAAAGTCTAACTCAAACAGACGCACGCATACAAACGATTCCAAATTTTGAAAACTTCATTGGGGAGCCTTCAGATCTCCTATGTCTTCATATCTCTCTCACCCTTAAAGGGAATATTATCACAGGGTTGCTGTTATGTAACTAAAGCTTTGCTGCATCAGGTGTGGCATGGAGTGATCATTTAATATAGAAACAGCAGTCTTGCAGAAACAAGAGCTTGCTTTTCAGGAATAGTGGAACTGGTTACTAGAAGTCCAAGGCCCGGAGGAGATGTGATGCAATGTATAGAAATGCTTTTGAACTAGGGCTAACCCCCTTTGACTCTCTATTTCTATACCTTTGAATAACATCATTGGCTCTAGAAGATTTTCCATTAGATTGTAAGAAATTGGAGAATTGGAGAAAGTAAATTGTGCCAAGGTATGAGTGTACACTCATGTATGAGTGTTTGTCTTTGTGGTTATCCTGTGATAGACTGGCAACCTGTCCAGGATAGGCTACAGCACAACTGTGACCCTGATTAACCCTTAGAACAGGTCTGTGCCAGAAGCGTAATGGTCACCAAATGGCCAAACAGCTCCTTATATGGAAGTTTACCTGGTGTGTGTTGATGCTCGAGGTGTCAGACGCCATGCTGAGCTTTGTTTGGTATTCTTATATCACATAGAACCAAAGTTATTGTAATTTTAAAAACATGTAATAATAATAACCACTGCTGGTTTTAAAAATGTTGACACGTGCAAATGTCCTTTAAAAAACAAAAATGAACAAATGTCTTTTCAATGACAAGATCTTTAAACCCGTGAGAACAGTCAGGATAGTCTCCGGCCACAAGTGGGTGGGGAAAACCTGCAGATGGAGGGGGTCCGGAGAGTGGCCGAGCAGCAGCGCTCTGAGAAAGAGCAGCAAACAACGAGCTTGTAGGAGAACAAACTCCAGTTTTATTTGTTGAATTTTTTACTAATACACAGTTGTAAAGGCTATGGATAAGTGGCTCAGAGAAAGAATGAATGAATAAATGTCGTTGATCTATTTTGGCCTATTTTACAGGTATCACATAATCTAGGACAGAATTTAGAATGCCTCGAAGCTGAGACTGAGTGAATGGTCTTAGTGTGTATATGTGTGTTATTGAGTCCTCTTTGTCTCTGTAGGCAGAAGTGTGTTCAGGGACCGTGGCTGAGGTCATTCAGTCCGTAGTCAACGGGGCAGATGGCTGCCTTTTCTGTTTCGGACATGCCAACCTCGGTGAGCACCTTTGTTTCCTCCCAAGACTGACCTACTTGCATTAAATACTTGCATTAAATAATGTCTGTAAATAACTTTCATAAAAGTTTAAATATTCAGCTAGTAAACACATACTTAGATGAGTTTGAATATTGATACCTTTATATATTCAAATAGCTACATACCCTAATAGTTACTGAATAATTCATTGTAGCTACTGAAGAAGTCTTAGCATTAATAACTGAAGATCCTGAAGAAGTGGGTTTGGTTGTACCAGTATTCGGTAGTCCTGTACTGAATACATTCTTTTCAGGGTGAGTTCACATGAGGCGAGCCGGGGATGTTTAATGAGGAGTTTAATTAGTAACGTTGACTTGTTGCACCCCAAGTTTTGTGCTTGTTTGAAAAATTGCTGCAGTCTTTCTTTCCTTCTTTTTACTTTTCTTCCCTCCCTGACTGTGAGGCTGTTTGGCTCCCGCTGTGCCGCCCCAATCCTCCACTGTCAGTTTCACTGCTTATTTCCTCTGCTTCGATACAGTGGCTCCTGGCATTTTGTATCTTTTTAATTATCACAAATCCGATTACATCCCTATTACAGTTTAATTACAGGTCATTAGTGTAATGGTTGCTGTTGGAACAAAACCTGTTCTCTCCCAGTTTTGTCTTTTTTTGTATAAAATGTCAGCTGCTTATCAGCTGCTTATTCTTGTCAAAATGTCCTGATGAGCAAAACAGTAGAAATGACTTTGGATAAAATCTGACTGCCTTAACTTACAACAAAACTGATGCATGTTTTCGTTTTCTTGTAAAGATTATAGGTTTTGTAAACTCTATGGTATAATGAATATTATCTTATATTTTACATGTTGTTGCATTGGTTTCTAACTCCTTATTACGTTACATTCAATAAAGTATGATTTCTTATCAGTTAGCTGAAAATAAAATTCAATGGTAATTAACCTTATCAGAACTAACGTCTTACTGGTAATGCATGTTTTGTCTGCATCTCGTTAAACTAATTAAAATCTGTCCCAGGGCAGTTAGACCACATGCATTGCCATACTGGGCAGAGTAAAGCGGATCAGCATGTGGAATCAGAGGTGTCTTTTTGCTACTTTGTTTTTTATAAAGATATAAAAGAAGGTCCATGCTGCCTTTATTTTTGGATGTGCTGTTTTCTGGGCGGGCACACATTCAGAATTCACACGAAATTTGACACATAATGACATATATTACACATATGACACTTATTAAATAGAAGACGAGGAGCCTAATATGCAGTGGGTCCCGACATACGACGTTTCAGGAACACTCATTCCCACACCAAAATTTGGTTTACATCACTGTCGCAAGAACGGATCTGTGGTTTGACTCACAGACCCCCTGTATTAGTAATAGGTGTACACTTCTTAATAGAAGAATAAGCAAAAATTAGTTATTCTTTGTATTTTGCTCCTGAAGTTTAACAGTATAGCTGACAGTGTATTATGTGTTCGGCATAAAGAACAGCCTCCTCTCTGTTGAGGTGTATTGATTTATTTTAAGTTAGTTCTGGACCCTTCACCCTTATTACTCTCCTGTCTTCCTCAGGCAAATCCTACACCATTATTGGCAGAGACAGCTCCACCCAGAGTTTGGGTGTGGCCCCCTGCGCGATCTCCTGGCTCTTCAAGCTGATTGAGGAGCGGAAGGAAAAGGCGGGGGTGCGGTTCTCTGTGCGCGTTTCGGCTGTGGAGATCAGTGGAAGGGAGGAGACTCTGACAGATCTCCTAGCTGACTTCTCTCCGGGTGCAGCCCGGGACAGCCAGGGGACGGGGGTTTACCTAAGAGAGGACCCGGTCTCTGGATCTCAGGTGACTTTTTACATACTTACCTGCTTTATTTAAACTGAAATCATGCAAAATGTACGTATTTTAAATGTAAATGTGGCTGGTGGTTGCCAAGTGGGTAGGATGTTTGCCTCTGGGCCAAGAGGTCATGGGGTCAAATCCTACCTTTGTCAGACCACCACTGGGTTCCTGGGCGAGACCCCTTAACCCCAAGTTGCTTTGGATTAAAGCGACTGATGAATGCTGTAAATGTAACATATTTAATATGATGT
This sequence comes from Hemigrammopetersius urotaenia, assembly GCA_037974485.1. NCBI lineage: Eukaryota > Metazoa > Chordata > Actinopteri > Characiformes > Alestidae > Hemigrammopetersius > Hemigrammopetersius urotaenia. Next base: position 3,930,569 of record JBBPDC010000156.1, on the reverse strand, counting down.
AACATTTTTAATGTGAAAACAATGTAAACATCGTTTATGTTCAGTTCACCAGCTGTCCAGACCAAAGCCCCCTTTCCCAGTCTTTCCTCTGCAGTTTCAAAACCATGTTAGAGCTTATAGTGCCTTTGAGGCCGAGCATAATACGCAAGAAAAGTTCTTTTTCACAGTCCGGTCACTGGACACCCTCTAAATGTGTACATTATTTCTACATGAATAAAATATGATACATTAATTCAGTTTTGGCTTTCATTTTACTTATTGAAAATGTGTTTTTAAATGCTTGATCTTATTGATTATTCTGTTTAAAGTTGCAGAATCAGAGCGAGCTGCGGGCGTGTTCGGCCGAGAGGGCTGCATTTTTCCTGGACTCAGCTTTAGCAGCGCGGAGCATCAGCAAACCCGAGAGTGATGAAGAGCAGCGGTGTAACTCCCACATGCTCTTCACCCTACATGTCACCCAGTATCGCATGGAGAAGAGTGCCAAGGGAGGAAGTACGGCCTCATGTAATCTTTTGTGTGTGTGTGTGTGTGTGTGTGTGTGTGTGTATGTTTCTGTGAGATGAAGAAAAAATGTGCAGAGATTTTGTCTGTGTGAAGCAGAAGCAGAAAACTTTATTAATCCCAGAGTTTATGCAATGACTGCAAAGACACAGAGACAAGAACAATATAAACTATAAAGCCTAAACAAAATCTAAATAAAAATATGTAGAAAAGCATCAATATGACAATACACTATGCTGTATGCAGAAATGCTGGCTATATATACTATGTATAAGAAACACATTGATTGAAAATAAGATAATAACAGTAGTAGTAGAGGGGTTCTAAAAAAACAAACTTTTTCAAGTGTTTGCTTAAGAGTTGTTCACTGAGGAAATGTCAGTGCTAGCCAAGGATTAATTTGTCAAGCTTACGGAGAAAACAGGGTTTTGTAACAGTTGATTACAATTAAACATGATAATGTCTTTTGGAATGAAACCAGAGGCGAAGCCAGCAGATTGGCTCTATGCCCTGCCCTTGAGGGGATTCACAGATAATCTAAATAATAACACAAAGAAATATATATTTTTATGCATATGTATATGTATATATAGGGAACTAGTAAGAAATGATTCATCACACATCAACAGTGGTAAAAATGAGAAATCAATCTTGGTTTCACTCACTTTTTTATCTGATTATTTGTGTTAACACCCAATGCCTCCCACCACCCGTCTGGGCCCTCTACCAAGGTTCGCCCTTCCCTTTTGAAAGAGAAATCTGAAAACATAAAGGTCATAGTGCTATTTTCCTTTTGAAATATACACAAAGATCTGTATTTCATCACAGAGATTATTTTCTTTCAAATTGAAGAAAACCAGTGTCAGTTTTGCACTTGTATGCGACATCCTGATCTTTTCCTCCCTAATTAGCTGAACGTGGCCTTGCTGATAATGATTGTACAAGAATGCAAACAAACAGGGCTTGTTGAATTTCGTTTCAAGGCACGGCGTACGTATCACGCTCGTCTATCAATGTTCGTCTTATCATTAGAATTTCAGTCCCATCGCTGGGGTGCGGGCCAGGTTCTGGCCTCTGCCAGAATACATTTCAATATGTAATGAGGTTAAAGTCTCTTCTTCTGGGATGTTTATAGGGTTTGGCATGAGTGAGAGGCTAGTTTGCATTCTCTGCTCCTCAGAGGCTTGTTGGTGTGGGTGCCTGACTATGTAAATCTTGCTGACGCAAGGTTAATGGTCTCCTCCCTCCTCCTCCTCCATGTGAAATAAGTAAATCACATCTGTCTTTTAATGATACTGAATGGGTTTTAGGCTAGCGGCCTACATGACAATATAATCTGACTTCCCAGTAACGACACTGAAGTTAAATGAATAGCTGCGATGTGCTATACATTTGAGACTGATACAGTTAGCTGTAGTCTCAAATGTACATTGCCTGTATTTCCTTACAAAGAACATATTTTACTGTGCGCTTCTTTACTTTTTTATGGTGAATTACAATGGAGGCCGTATTAAAGCCTTGGGATTCTGTGTTATTGGCAGCGATAACAAAAGCCTGTTGCAGTTTTATGTTAATTCTGTCATTGGATTGTAAAAAGTGTGTGTGTGTATTATTCTTTACATTTTGTTGCTTTTTCTCATCAAAACAAATAAAAAACAGTCATATTTGCTGGCCCAAACCTGTCAATACGGAATGTAAATGTCATTAGTGATGTCATTGCACAATAACATTTGAACAGTAAGGCAACATGTAAGTCCAGACCTACAAGGATTAATCCCTCTTAGAACAGGGCCTCTCAACCGCAGTGGGAATGTATTTTCCAGTTTTTGTGAATTGGTGAATATATATGGAAACTGTCCCTTCCAGTGTCCGGGGGTCGAAGTCGTCTGCATCTCCTAGACCTGGGCAGCTGTGAACCTGACCTCAGCCAGACACGGGATGGAGGAGGGGGCCAGTGTCTGTCTCTAGCTGCCCTGGGAAATGTCATCCTCGCTTTGGCCAATGGTGCCAAGCATGTTCCATACAGGTACTCCCAATGCAACAAGCAGTAATGATTCAATACAAAGCCAAAGGAGAATGACAAGCATGGTGATGTATCTGAGAGAGGTAGAGGAGCTGCATAGATTTACATACACAGGAATCCAGTTCTCTTTCTTCTTAGATCAATGAAGCCAATTAACCCACTAGTCAGAGTGAAAGAGGTAGGCTTTAGGAGGAGGAAATGAATAGAGATGGGATGCTGTTGACAGGAATTACAGGGTATCACTGGAGATTATAACAAGAAAGATACGAGAATCTGGGGTGGAGAAAATACAGATATGAATAAAATACAGAAATATATATAATTTAAGAATATAGTCTACATATGTACATATATTTCTTTGTACATATATTTTTATCATATAAAATGTAATTCTCCCAGTAGTAAACAGGGTCATTGAGAGTTAACTGGGAAAATCATACGAAGTGGGGGATGCTCGTTTTCTGTGGTTCCCTATCCATGGCCAAAATGAGCTTTCTGTGATCTTAGAGAAAAGAGGATGGGCTTCCACTCAGTTCTTTTTTCTTTTTTTTCATGTATAATTCAGGGACAGCAAGCTCACCATGCTGCTGAGGGAATCACTGGGCAACATCAACTGCAGAACCACCATGATCGCCCACATCTCTGATTCGCCCGCCAATTACAGCGAGTCGCTCTCCACTGTTCAGCTGGCCTCTCGCATCCACCGCATGAGGAAAAAGAAATCCAAGGCATGATCCTCATTTATTTCCTCTTTTCTACATTTTGGCTGATTGTTTCCTTATGTTTTAGTGCATGATTTTGTCAAAACATACAGTCTTTTGGATTGGTTCAATGAAAGCAGATTGATTGTCCTTAATAAAATATTCATATAGATATAATGAACCACAAGAAGTTTTCAGTTTAACTGCTTGCAAAGATCAGTTAAATGTGTCTGACTGAGATCTGTGAGAAAATTCACTTTTATATTTTTCAAATGAATGCGTGTTAAAACGTCCATTTGTGGGGACAGTTTCTTGGTAAAAAATTCTAATGGCAATCAATGTTGCTGCTCCTGAGGGAACGTGTAGTTCAGTCACTCTGGTTACAGATACATATTTCCAACATGCTTAAGCGTCCAATGACAGCTTTTATTAATATTTGATAGATTGTGTTTAGTCATTTGGGAGTACTGCATACTAGGCAATATATTGTGTTGACATTATTGCTTGTCTCTCCTTTGCAGTTACCTTTTAACCTTTCCTGATATTGACAAGTAATTATAGAGGAACTAAATTGATTGTGCACAGAGAAAGAGCTACTTAATGACTTCATCCCTTTAATGTCCTGATCTTGTTTGTGTCCTACAGTACACCTCCAGTTCTTCAGGAGGGGAGAGCTCTTGTGAGGAGGGACAAATCCGTCGACCAACTCATTTGAGACCCTTCCACCCCAGGACAGTGGCTCTAGACCCTGAGCATCCTACACTTCTTTCCAGCGACCCAGACTATTCCTCAAGCAGTGAACACTCCTGTGATACGGTTATCTATGTGGGGCCTGGTGGAGCCCATATTTCTGACCGGGAACTCAGCGATAATGAGGGTCCTCCTGCTTTTGTTCCCATCATTCCCTCACTGAACAAAAAACGTGCGAAAGAGGCTCCCAAATCTGACAGGGACCATTTAAAATGTAACACTTTTGCAGAGTTACAAGAACGACTTGAGTGCATTGATGGAAGTGAGAGCACATCTACTTTCACTGGTGAGGTGAAAGGGCCCCAGGCAGTCCCTAAGGCTCAGAGCGGAACTGGAAATGTAACAGAGGGAACTTGTGTATCTCCCAACATGATTAACTCCTCCACTCAAAAACCTGCTCACACTGAACATTCGAAATTGCCCTTAGAAGGAGCTACATCTGAGCTTGGTAAAAAAACAGTTCAAGAGTCTGAGCCTGTTGTAAGAGAGAAGGTCTACCTCAGCAAAGGACCTTCACAAAAACCTCATACCTCCATCTCACTGCACAGAACCTCAGAATTGGCCACTGATGGTGGCTTAGCCACTAGAACGCCTCCAGTAGGTATGAGCCAACAAGCTCTCCAAGGTTCTCCGGTCCTTGGCCGATCTCATAATTTAAGTAGGAGCCCCATGGAGGTGAGCCATCTCCGTTCAACCTTGAGAAGCAGATGTCTAGACCGAGATGTTTTAAGGACTACTGTCACTCTTCAGCAACCTGTGGAGCTTAATGGTGAGGACGAACTGGTATTCACTGTGGTAGAGGAGCTGCCTGCTAGTCTCGTTCCGGACAATGGGCGACCCTCTAGCATCATCAGCTTCAACAGTGACTGTTCCTTGCAGGCTCTAACCTCTGGCTCACGCCCTGTCAGTATAATCAGTAGCATCAATGATGAGTTTGATGCTTACACATCACAAATGGACGGTGCACTGATAAGCAATGCAAGGTCAAAAGAGGAGCTTACTGCTGGATACAGCACAATGCAATCTTCCAAAGGTTCTAGCTGCACACATTCAGCAAGAGGCATGTCGTCAAAAGATGTTGGCATCAGGCCTGAAACTTTAGCAACAATGGATTTATCTGAGTCCTTCTCCCATCAAGGCACAAAAAGCTCCTTCAGTGACAGTGCAATATGTTTTTCGGAGTTAGATTATGAATCCGTAACCTCTGAGAAAATGTCCCTGATTAAGTGCCCTCCACCTCATGACACTGCCAAAACATTTCTTAGAGGTCAAAGGCTTGTAAAATCCAATACCCTCAACTCCTCACAGTCTATCCAGACTCCAGGCATTATCCACTCTACTCTCCCTAGAAAAAACAAGCCTACCTCATCTGTTGCTTCAGCTAGCAGCTGCAGTCATGAGTTGCAGCAGCAAGGAAGCAACACAGATGAACAGTGGATGCATGCCAGTGGCCATCATTTAGACTCAAGAAATACTGAGTTGATTGGTGCTAGCAAGTCACCTAAAAGCAGCTTGAGTGGAATTCCATCCAGAAAGATTGGTGGGAATAGTAACAGTGTGCCACGGTCACCCAAAATCCCCCTGTCCTCCTCATCACAGAGGGTGGTGGATGGTTGTGAGAAATCCAGTGTTAAGAAAGGTGAGAGCCTTAGCAGAATGCCACAGCTCAGACGAGGGGCCACAACACTTGGTATGGTCTCAGCTCCCCAGACCTCTGGAGAGTCTACAAAATGGGGCCATGACACTATGCAATCAAGTGCTAGTTTGAAGTTCTCATCTTTAGGAAAGAGAGCAAATGGACAGAAGGGCAGCATGCTCCCAAAATCTGGCAGCATGTCACCCCCTGCCCCTCCACTCCGAAAATCTAGCCTGGACCAGAGGACACGGGTTGTGCTGTCCCCTAGTGCCTTAAGGTCATTTGGAAATGATACGACCAGATCTTCCTTGTCCAAAGCATCAGTCTCAGAGGAAGATTTTGATGTTCGATTCAGAGGGGAATCGTTTAGCTTCAAATCATCTAGTTTAAAGGCAGCATCTAGTCTTCAGGCACGAGCAACAAAAGGAGACACCGGAAGATACTTTGGCAGTCTTTTGTCCCTTGAAAGATGTGAGAGCTTAACATCAGTTGGATCGAAACCAGGGCCCCTAAGAGAGAACAGTAGTGCAAGCTTAGGCAGCAGTGGCAGGTCTAGTAGGACAGTGCCCAGACTTGGGGTAACAGGTTCCACGTCTTTGCCCATCTCTCCTCCATCAACTACTTCCCTGGGAGTCAGTAAATTGGGTCAAATTAAAGCCAGTATAACCCCTAGAGCCATAGCTAGCAATGGAAACAAAACAAAGTCCTTGTCTACTAATGGTTCTAAACTGAGTTCCACCAAATCTATTTCCACCTCGACTGCACGGAACGCCAGTCTACCTCCAACGGGAAAGCCTCCAACTCGTTCTGTTATTGGCGCCAATGGCAAACCAGGAAAGGGTACGATCATGGGCACGAAACAAGCAGTTCGTGCAGCTAACAGCCGGGTTAGTGAGCTAGCATCAGGCAGCTCCAAGAAACAAATCAAAGGATCTGGTGATCAGGCAAGCAGCTGCAGCGATTTTGGCTTAACTCCCAGTGAAACTTCACTGCCTACTGTATTGCCCTCACCCTACAGCAAGATTACTGCTCCTCGGCGACCTCAGCGCTACAGCAGTGGCCACGGCAGTGACAACAGCAGTGTTCTTAGTGGGGAACTTCCTCCAGCCATGGGCCGCACGGCACTCTTCTACCACAGTGGCGGCAGCAGTGGCTACGAAAGCATGATCAGGGATAGCGAAACCACAGGCAGTGCATCATCAACCCATGACTCCATGAGCGAGAGTGGGATGTCTTCTTCCAGCCGAGCCAAGGTCTCTAAGTCTCCCAAAAAGAGAGCCAATGGTAGGTTTCACTTCCAAGGCACCCAGGAGCTATTGCATTTTAAAATGAACTTTCCAAAGAAATGAGGTCTGTCGTGTGTACCAGGAATATGCATCTATTTCTTGAAAAATGTAGTTGCTGATGTGCTTTTCTTCTTTGGGTAATTCAATTTAAGGTTGAGATTAGGAGTCTGGCACTTTTCTTAGTGCTTTCATGGACATATCCATTGCTTTTGCCTAAACTGCTTCATTTAACAATGTGTGCATAGCTAACTCACTGACAGTACTGTTGATATGCCATCACACTTCGTACTCTCTGTGCAGCATTGATTTGAAACGGCAAACTTATATTACATATATGCCTTGACACCATGCCCTTGTTCATCAAGCCGCTCAAAATATACTGATGCATGTCTGAACTGTATTCAGGGAAAATCTCATGCCTATAAATGACTCCACGATCTGCCTATGGACTTTCCGGCTCTTCATTTTCTTATCACAAATCCTTGTGTAACACAGATACTAATATACTGTGTAGTTAAATGACATTTCTCGTGTAGCCTACCTGAAGGGGCACCCACTTTGTTGAGAGTTGTGCTCAGTTCTGTAATTCATTTTTGGAGTAAAAGCGGAAGATACAATCTTGCCCTTAATGCATATATTACCAGCCTCACACTGGAGTCATCTGCTATTTTGAAACCGCTTCTACTTTTAAATGCTGTAACTGCATTCAAGCCTCATACATAATTTAAAAGCATGCCTACAACCCTTGGATATTCCTGGTGAGCATCTTCGGCCCAGATGTAGAGCATTGCCCTGTCTGACCCCTCCAGGCCTGCAGCGGCGACGGCTGATCCCCGCTCCCCTGCCGGACACTTCTTCCCTAGGTAGGAAGGCTGGTGCTACAGGCCAGTGGGTGGACCTGCCTCCACTGGGAGGCACCCTGAAGGATGCCTTTGAGATTAAGGTGTACGAGATAGACGACGTGGAGCGGCTGCAGAGGCGGAAGGAGGGCATGATCACAGAGGTGAGAGCACTGCTGTGCTTTATTAAATTTGCATGTGTGATGAATGCTTGGCAAGCGATAGATCCTTTAAAGGCAGCCAAAAGCTTGAAAGCATGGTGTTGTGTGCAGTCCTTGAAATGTCTGAGCTCACTGAATCCGCTCATTTAAGTTTTAGGAGTTTAATTACTACCTCATTATGTTGACTATGTTCAAACCATGTAATTTACCAATTGCTCTTTCAAAGCTAGCTTGTTTGCTTTTGCTGCACATACAAGCCAGTGTTTAGAAATGTGGTGAGGAGAACGAAGATTGACAAAAAGCTCAATGAAGGCATGACTATTCCGTTGACATTTTTAATCATGTCTCAAGGAGATCAGTTGAGGAAAGCATGAGAGCAGGTTTGTCTAGGTTCAAGTATTTCTGCACATTCCTTTTGATCCGAAATGGTACATAGTAAAGAAATGCATAGTTCTAGGAACCAGCTATGGCTGGGAAACAGATATAGCCATTTTATTTAGAGTAAATTGGTGCTAAAAAAAAAAAAAGTAAGATTTCTTTAGGTGCTGTTTTGTAGACTTCAGCAAAACTACCACTGGGTCCCTGAGCAAGACCCTTAAGCCCAAGTTGCTCCAGTGAGACTGTACCCTGTAGTTAGGGAATGGAAGTCGCTTTAGATAAAAGCATCAGCTAAAATATAAATGTAAATACAACTGAACAAAGGTTGGTATGACTTCCTCCTTTGAGTCAAAAGTTCATTTCTGTGTCCTGTACACAGTGTGATGCCTTGAAGAGCTCATTGTTCCTAATTAACCGTGGCGTTAATTAAAGATCGCAAGCATCAGCGGTTGTATCTAATATTTCTCTCGCCATTCTCATTTGGACGGTTGCGTGGCATTTGCATTCATCAGGAGGGGAGGTTATCTCAGGAACAATTACTGATGGCTTCTAATTGATTTGGAAATGGCCGAAAGCTGGAGCTTGGGTGGGCTGGAAGCACAGCTCAGAGGGAGGGAGAGGTCTGGTGATGAATGAGGTGTGGCCTCTCTATCTGCAGCCTTCCTGATGGCTCTTTATGGCCAGTTCTGTGCTCCATGACCACAAGTCATTAACCGTTACCACAAACCAGGCCCTCCATTCCCTGCCAATTGGGTGGAGAACACATTAACTCCATTGAGAGCTGCCATGATTTATTTTCAATTAAGAAAAGATGAGCTCCGATTCATCTTTGAGAGCTTAGCAGTTTGCAGTAAGAAAAAGTTCTTTTCACTTTAGTGGGGTAAATATGTGTGTGTGTGTGTGTGTGTGTGTGTGTGTGTGTGTGTGTGTGTGTGTGTGTGTGTGTGTGTGTGTGTGT
>JBBPDC010000156.1:3880329-3897294 GCA_037974485.1 Hemigrammopetersius urotaenia | reverse complement strand
TTGCTCCTTGTAGTAGAATTTTGCAAATTGTGTGCAACTTTTTATTTCTGAGTGTAAACAATCAGAAAAAACTGTAAAGAGATTTGTTGGTTCTGCATGTGATTGTAACTTCCAAGCCTTCATTGCATGCTGGCTATTTTAGCTGTCAGCTAACATTGTTAGTTAGCCACGATGGAAAATGCTGAGTGTTTTAAAGAGTAGAGCACTTTTCAGATTGCTTTATTTTGAGGCAAATGCTGGAATAAGAAAATGAAAAAAGACATTTAATAGTAATCATTATTTTTATTTGTAATGCTTTAGACTTATGTAATCTGTTATTTTGTTTAAAATGTTTTCAGTTTTTTTTTTATTCAGGAGTGTGTTATGTTCAAATTTCCAGGTAGAGCTGAAGTGAAAAATCAAACAGGTAGAGACAAAAGTCAAACAGGCTTTCAGTAGGAAAGTTTTGAAATTAGTGATTGAACAGCTGAGAAATGGTGACTAACACTTACATTCATGGCACACTTTTATCCTAACTACAAGGGAAAGTCTCTCTGGAGCAATTTAGGGTTAAGGGTCTTGGATTTAGGTAGGATTTGAACCCATGTCCTCTTGGTCCAGAGGCAAGTATCCTACCCACTGAGCTACCTCCACTCACATTATATTACAGGAGCAAGTACCTCTGTGGGTTCTCAGCAGTGAACTAATATATGATAAGATTGATCCGTTTTACATTGCAGAAAACATACATAATTTTTACAGATAAAAGTGTTCAGTGTTTACCTAAAGAATGGACTTTCCATCCTCCAATCCAATCCAACTTTATTTGTTAAGCACTTTTAGTAAACAAAAAAGGACCAAAGTGCTGTAAATAATAAAATCTAAATAGCATACGTATAAAAACATAAATAAATAAACATAAAAGATGACTAAACACAGTAAAATCACATTGCATCAAACATTACATAAAAATCAACGTCTCACAAAGTGTTAAAAGCCAAGGAAAAAAAGTTGTGTTTTAAAAGGGATTTAAAATCAGAAACAGAGGAAGTCTGTCTGATGTGCAAAGGCAACCCGTTCCAAATTTTTGGGGTGGCCACAGCAAAGGCACGATCTCCTCCGAGTTTCCGCTTCATTTTTGGCACGCTCAAGAGCAGCTGATCAGCTAACCTGAGAGCGTGGGTCGGGGTATAGGAATGGAGAAGCTCAGCGAGGTAGGGGGGAGCAAGACCATTTAAGACCTTAAAAGTAAATAAAAGGATCTTAAAATCCTAAAACGTATGGCCAGCCAGTGCAACGAAGCTAAAATGAGGGAAATGTGTTCATGTTTTCATGAGCCCGTTAAGAGACGTGCTGCTGCGTTCTGTACAATCTGAAGACGAGAGACGAAGGACGCATTAACCCCTGCAAATAGTGCATTACAAAAATCTAACCTAGTGGTAACAAAGTGTCACGGTTTGGTCAGCGGCCATTAGAGGTCGCTGCCTTTCTTTTTGTCTTTTCGTTTCTGTTCATGGTTGTTAGGACTTTTATTTTGACATCTGTCTGTTTAGTTCGGTATCACGTGTTTTCTGTTTCACCTGTGTGTGTTTTCCCCTCTGATTTGGTCCTGATTACTCTGTGTATTTAGTGCTGTCTGAGTAGTGTTTCCTCATGTGTCCATCCTCTCAGTTATGCTCCTTGTTCCCTGTGTCCTGATTCTGTTTTTGCCACGTTATAGTTATATTGACGCCCCCCGAGCCTTGTTTTGGTTTACTGCTTATTTTATTTAATAAACTTCACGTCTGCATGGATCCCTGGTCTGCCTGTTCCGTGTTTCGAGTTAAATCTCGCGCCCCCGACTCTGACACGAAGGCATGGATTACCGTTTCAAAGTGCTTTCTAGGCAGAAAGGGTTTCACTTTTGCCAGCTGTCTGAGTTGGAAAAACTCGATTTTATTACTGATCTGATCTGGCGGTCAAATTTAAGATCTGGGTCCATCTTAATCCCAAGGTTTGTAACAGTTTAACATACTGGGCAAAGGACCCCAGATCTACCAAGGGCAGTCTAGTAGTGTCACCAAAGACTATCACTTCAGTCTTTAAAGTTCAAGGCCATCCAGGCCTTTATAAGGAGCACATAAATCTGAGTGCCATCTGCATAGCAGTGAAAAGAGATGCCATGCTTCCTAAGTATGGATCCAAGGGGCAGCAAGTACAGCGAGAAAAAAAGAGGGCCAATAGTTTTTAAAGGAAAAAAACTCAGCTTTCAGTTGTTCTCGTCTGATATGCAAGGTTTTTGGTGTCAGTATCAGTATAAAAAATTACAAAGTACAATATATGCATAAAAAAATCACTTTTGTTGGACCGCAACCTCAGCTATTTGTATTTTGTCTCTAACTAGCCAGAATGACTGCATGACACTGATTCTATCAATTAAATTCTGCAAAGGTTCACCTTCTCTAATTGACTTACTGCACTATAATTAAATCCGGTCTAAATTCCTTCTATCTTGAGGCGCATTTTCATTATTTTCGAGGCTGAATGAGTTTCATTCTTTCTCGAATTCCAATTGTGAAGCGCATTAGTGCTTCAGAATGAAACATGTCTATGTCTTGGTCAATATGACACTGGTCATTTAGCTCATGTTAGGCAGCTAAATTGGAGTGACACATTGACTCTGTGTGGAAAAGAAGAGGTTAATGGAAAGTGATGGATGGTCCTTGCTCCTGGTATTCTCATCTGCCGCAATGGGGGCTGTTTCATTAAAATCTTTAATTCCAGGCCACAAGCAGACACTGTTTGCTGACACTGCTGAATGTCACTTGCTACTGTCTGGACCTCCAATTCACAGAAAAGCAAAGATCTCAATCAGTGATTGGAATTAAAGGTCATTGTCAACATTCATTAAATGATGTAGTTTTGAATAGGTTTCATGCAGAACCTTCTGGTTTATGTAGTTATAATACTATGAAGAAATTCAGAAAGACTCAATTTACAAGTTTATTATAGGCCTATAACACAGCCAGATTACTGAGGAAAAACACAGCAATGCACTTTGTCTTCATTCTGTTCACAGCTTCATTCATATCAATACAGACAAGGGAAATAATGAAGAAAATTGGGTCTTGCGTCTTGAGCAGGCTGATGTAATGATAATAACATAGGATGTAATTGGATAGTAGAATCTAATCAAGGTCCCAGCCATTATGTTCTGCACCCTGAAAAATCTGACCCCTAGGTTAAATAGGAATGCCATTTTCTCTTCTCGTGAAGAATATGTATGTTAGGAAGCCAGTCATTGGAGATATAACCTGGCATCATTTTAGTACATGCCATGGACATATAGGGTGATTAGTGTAGTTAATATATAATTAGTATTAGCTTCCCAATCATTTTCAGTCTTGTTATGAATCAAATACTGGGCAGTGCACAGATACTTCTCAAATGTGAGTTTGTGTGCAAAGACACCTCCTGCAGCTGCATAATATAATTCATCAAAATCTTCTCATTATTTGAAATCCATTGTACATGCCTTGTAATTTCAGACTAGGTTAACTGATTTAATTAATGTACTTGTTTGAGATACAGATTTTATGGCAAGCAGGCCTTAATAAGTTTAGGTGCAGCTGATTGGACGAGGCTGCAGCAAAATGCAAATCACACTGAGCGATCCGGCTGTTCCTCTCTGCTTCCTCTGCCAGTGTGCTGAATACTGTAGATAGTGGATGCCTAGGGTGTCATTTTATAGGAATTTCAGGTCATTTTTATAGTATTGGCAGCACTAATCTGGAAAAATAAAAGCTTGGCATGTTAACTCTGTCTATGTTTCTGGATGCATGCACAGCATTAGCATGCTGAGGTCTATTTTGTGTTGTTTTGTTTAGAATTAGTAACTGTAGTGATGATCACAGATATGAAGCCAAATGCAGAGTAGAGTTAATGGGTGTATAATAAGTAAAAATGGTTCAAAAGACAAGAAGTCCCAAAGCTGTAGCAGTGAAGTAAAAAAAAAAAAAAACAGGATATACAACTCAATGAGCAGAGACTGTTCTGGCTATTCCATGTAGAACATGGTCACTTGCTTTCTCTGAGCAATAAAAAGAATGTAGAGATACCTCATTTTCACATGTGGACATTTCCCCTACTAAGCGTCGTTTTACTGCATTTACTACTTGAAAAGCTTTTAATAAAACCTTGAGGCCATTCAGCTGCCCATGACCTCGTGAAAGAGCTTGACAGCACAGTCAACCCATTCTATTTCAATAAAGCCTATCACTGATGAAATGCAAATAGCATAAGTGGATGAGCCTTTTCAATGGTTGGGAGCAGCCATGCATATTCAGGGCTTCATATAGAGAATTGGTCTCTTTGTTTTGAAACCTAAGGGACTTGCTCTCACTTGAATTAACATGTGATGCCATGACCTAAAATTCATTGTATTATGACTACTGCTTATGTAACATAAATACATTTCTTCAAATGCATTTGACCAAAACGTTCAGTCGAATATTCAATTGATTTTAATGATGAAACTTTCACAGATGTGCAAGTAGCAATCATGGTAAAGATGGAGGTTTACATTTATGGCATTTATCAGACGCTTTTATCCAAAGCGACTTCCATTGGGGACACCTACTGGGGACAGTCTCCCTGGAGCAACTGGGGGTTAAGGGTCTTGCTCAGGGACCCAGTGGTGGTGTGCTGAGGGTAGGATTCGAACCTATGACCTCTTGGTCTACAGGCAAGTATCCTACCACTAGGCCACCATCACCCCCCGAAGGTTCACAAAGCTTCGTAAAGAACATTCAAATGGAAAAAGCCTGCGAGCCCCAGCAAAGGCTTTGAACATACATTGTAGGGACAAAAAATACTGGGACATACTTGTTTTTCAGGATTTGGGCTTGGCCGCTGACAGTGAAGGGCAGTCTTAATGTTTCAGCACACCAAGACATTTTGGACAACTTGACTGGCCTGACCTTAACCCCATTCAACACCTTTGGGGTGAACTGGAACAGAGACTGTGAGCCTTCTCCTCTAACATCAGAGGCTGTGTATTTGAATGCAGTGTGATTAAAGTTCCTGTTGGTGCAATGATCTGATGTCCTAATATTTTTGTCCATATAGTGTATCTGTCATTACAACTGGTTTGATTATATTGGACCGTTAATGAGGCCACAATTAATTGTCCCTGATAGGTGTGTCATGCAGATTTCTCACTAACTAATGATGAGAAAGATGAAAGAGGAGCACACATAGAGATGCATGACACTGAAGGAAATATGAAAGGAGCAAGAAGACAATTTACCAAAAATACAATTCTTTATTTGCTATGAATCAGTTGAAAAGTTTGGAAACTTGAAGAATGTTGCTCTTGGTTTGGTTTCCTTTCACAGAGAAAAATCCAACATACTAGTGATGCATTCCACACACTGACAGAGGAAACAGGGAGACACAACCAGATGCCTCAAAGTGATTAGCATATTGCTGTAGCTTCATCCAATCAACTGCGCATAACCTCATTATGGCCTGCTTGCCATGTGATCTGTATCTCAACCAGGTACATTCATTAAATCAATTAACCTAGTCTGGAATTACAAGGCATGTACTATGGGCTTTAATTAATGAGGATATTTTGAAACATTAGATCATGCTGCCACAGGAGGTGTTATTGTAGCCAAATTGATAGTTAAAAAGAAGACAAGCCTTTAGTTGACTGAGCAGGATACAGGAGTTATACTGAGCATATAGGGCGACATGCTCATCATTTGTTTATTTAGTCCTGTTTGGTAAGTGTGCAATGTTAATGTATTGTTGAATTTGTCTTTTATTTGAATCTAGTGATAGGGTAGTTGGCTATAGAATACTTCATCTTTTCTGGCGACAGGAACCATTTAGCTCAAACTTGTAGAGTACACCTAGTGTTTGATCTAGACTGAGGTCTGATCTTGTTTTCTCCACAAATTCATCACTCCTGAATTTGGTTATTGACCTGCTAAAGATCATCATCTTTCAAGAGATTTGGTTGTTCTAGTCTGCATCCAAGTGTCAATACTGTGTTCACAAAGCATTTTCTCCGGAATAAATAAGGTTTTCTGATTCTGGTTTTTATTCCGATTCACTCTTGCTCAAATGAATCGCACCAATGGCGGAGATGAATTAAAGTTTATTTGGAGGACTGTGGTAAATCTTTTCACTTCTCTCCAGTGATAAAACTCTCAGATTTGCAATAAAAGCTGTAGATTATTTCTTAAATACAGTATTAAAAAAGAAGACTCTCAAAACCTGAATTTCAGGATATCTAGCTTAATTCTGACAATTCAACCTGCCACTCAAGCTGCATTCATCCTGATCTTCTAATGACTATGAGCAGTGATTAAAACAAATGTTTTAGTGGTGTAACAATGGATATATACATGTACAAAACTGGAAATCCAGTCTGTCTCCAGCCACCAGAAAATCTCGTCCGAGTCACCTCACCAAAGTGTGCAACTCTGCAGAAGTCACCTCAAACAAAACACAAACATCAAGCCTTGCCCAGCCTCCTGCGAATCCACTGCAAAGGCCTCCGGAGCTCAGCAAGCTATTATTCTCACATTAAAATGCCTGATTACTGTTCAGTTTCTGACATTCTGGCAGCATTTATTTGTGCCTTTTCATGGCCATTTATCTTTTCAGCACACAAAGGCGGCAAACAATCACTATTCTACTTGGGGAGAATAAATACATAATTAGAGGAATTTGTGTGCTGAGGCAAACATTTGATTTTAGGAGATGATTGGAATAGTGATGAAGTGCTTACAGGAGAAAAAAAGGAAAAAGAAAAACCTTCTTTGTGGTTAACTTCCACCAGACAGTCATTTTTAAAAAAACCCAAAAATGAGTGTGTCCAGGGGCCTTATGAATTCAAGTTGGGGTCCACTGCCTGATAGTACAACGCGGCTTTGTGCTTAAAAGTACGAGATTCTTTGTAACCAAGAGATTCTTTGAAATAGCCAGCAACTTCTACAGCTGCTTTACTGCAAACTGCTGTGCATTACGCAAGAGGCTGTTAATTCATCCAGCTTTATTTCACAATGCAATTAATTGATCTTCTTGCAGCAATTTCTATGAGGGAAAAACATGGCAGCTTTGGCTTAATTAGACGCTGGAAGGTGCGGGATGGAGGAACGGGCATATGATCCTAGTTTATTGAGCGCCAGTAATTAACAGTGTGCTCTTTAAATAGCTTGCAGCCTCTTCCTATGTATGCACGGGTCTCTTTGAATATTCATGAACTGTAATCTGAAGTTTGTAGGATTTGCAGACTATCGGCTGCTCAAGCTCATTATGATTCAGACCACACTCTGTCATGCAGGCGAACCCTTCCTTTAAGGGGAATATTTAAGTGTCAATGTAAACATTTACACAAGTGCAAAAGATGCATGCTGTGTGTGTGTGTGTGTGTGTGTGTGTGTGTGTGTGTGTGTGTGTGTGTGTGTGTGTGTGTGTGTGTGTGTGTGGTATTACAATGCAATAAAATCTGTTTTAGCTTTGGATAAAACCACCACCAGTTGTAATGTAAAAGTTAACAGCAGTCATGTTCCATCAGACAGCTGCAAACACTGACGTGAGCTCTCGGTCCAAACGCACAGTTAGGCACCATATGGCTCATGTGTCACTTTGTCACTTTAATTTAGACCAGAGTACCTGCGATTTTACAACAATACTTCAACTAGCTAATCATGCTGCTCCCAGGGAAGCGAGTGGCTTCCATCAGAGAAGTACATTTTCACTGTGAGCTCTAATTCAACATGAAATTATTTAATGGGGGATAATTGTAGCCGTTCAGGTATGCTGAATTATTTTTTATTGTGGTTTATGAACTTTTTTCTGTCTCCAAATGTGTTATAGATTATTTTGTTAAAACAAAAAACGTTTCACCAACGTATCACTGATACAAAAAACCACACTACATATGCTTTCCACGCTTAAGAATGAAATTGCTTAAACAAGAATCAGTCTGATCATTGGTCATGGATTACTCATTTTGGTTCCTTGGAGAACTGTAAAATTGATGTTTATTATTATTTCCAGATGTCCACTTATAATGTTTGTGTGATTTTATGAACACAATTAGAATGTAATATTAGAATGAAACAAATTGGTTTTGTTACTGTGCCTTTAAGTAAATGAGCCCTGTTCTGATTAGCTATCATCTGTTGTGTCTCATTCTAAATAAAAAAAACAGTATAAGGCTGAAACACTCCTTGAATGTGAATAAACTGATTGTGAACAGGTGGAGGTAATCTGCTGTAGACTAAATTTTTAGGTACAACTGTGTTGATTTCCAAATTGGCTTCTATAATAAGTCTCTTTTAAGTCAGCTTCTTTTCATAATAATGACGGAAAGAAAGATCCTGGAGTATTTCTTTAACCCTTAAAACCAGAGTGCATTAGTAAAACCTGATTTCAACAAATATAAATGGTGCAAAACAGTCTAAAACTGGAACACACTTACCGTTCGTTCTTTTGCCCTGCTCTTTTGCACTTGGACGCTCTCCAGACCCCCTCCATCTTTATGTTTTTCGTTGCTTTCTAAGATCTAAAATAAAAGAAATTTGTTCATTTTTGTTCTTTATGGGCATTTATGTTTGACAACTTTTCAAAACCTCAGTAGCACTTATTATTACATGTTTGTTATGTTACGAGCATCAACACAACCCAGGGAAACTTTCATATGAGATGCTGTTTTGCCATATAATATTGCACTTCCAGCATGCACTTTTGTACTTCTGCTCACATTATAAGGGTTAAATAACCATTTAATGAAAGGTTCTTTAGTGAACTCATAAACCTTCTGGTACCGTCGCTTTTAAGAGTATACACTCTGTAAATATTATAAAGACCAGGCTTCAGGAATAAACTGATTGCAAATTGATTATAAATTTATTTCATGTTTAAAACACATCAGGTGCATGAAATGTCCTCAACAGAACTGTAACTTTCCAGGAATTAATAAGATTCCTTGAGTAAACAACTGCCTCTGTCTGGCTGCAGATTTGAGTAGGCACACTGTTCTGAGGTCTACATTTGTGAAAAGAGCTGGGCTACACTGAAGCCCATTAGAGAGAGAGAAGGAGAAGGAGAAGGAGAAGGAAGCTCAGCATAGGAGCACCAACGAGGCCAAACAGCATGCCAGTATGCTGGAACAATCCATGTCTAATCAAATCTTTGGGCTCCTCCCACCACACTCATCCTGAGTTTGTTTGAGGACTTTACCCATTTCACTCAGGAAGAAGGAGCGGATGAGAAACTGTGAGCTTTGTGAATGAAGAATGAAAGACGGGAATGGAAAATGGTATTGCAGAAGTCACCTAAAAATAAAGATCTATGATTGCTTTCACACACAAAGCCTGTTCTGAATAAGAAAAGAGAAGAGAAGCACAAAGAGCGAGCACTGATTGCTACATTTTCTGCCTGAGAGATGTGAACTGATGTCCCTGTGTTGTATAAGTGGTAGAGTGTGAGTAATGGGGCATGTAAGTCCCCCAAGTGACAGTAAAGAGGTCAGACAACCCAGTCCTATTCTTAGGGCTACAGCTTTAATCAGAGCAAGCAAAATCACAGAGTCCAGAAAACTGGACGTTCATTCACAGTTCACAGCATCTGCATTACTAGAAAAATACACTCCTGTTTTTTAGGAGTCACATACACTACTGTTGATAACTACAGCATGGTTAATTTAATTTAATCTGTAAGTTACATTTCAGTAGCAATATTACAGTAATAACTCCCAACCTTTAATGGTTAAATAGACCAAGTAGTGATATCAGGGATGCATATGATACAGAGGAGTGTGTTCCAAGAGCTGATAGAAGGGACACAGTAAGCCAATTCCTTCAGACTTCACACAGAGCAATCTCCTAACTGCTGATGCAGTACATTGATCAATGGTAAACACTCTTCTGTAGGTCCTCTGCTGTCAGGAGAGCCGTATCTAGTATCCGCATCAAGGAATGGGGTTCATTAGCAGCTGTGTAGCTGATGCAAAGTTATGAATAATTTAATATAACCTGCACTGATGAAATAAAGTTTTATCTTTTGTAACACTGGCCTTGGAGCGATGCTGTCAGAACAGAATGCTTTTAAATTAGTCATGTTAAAATACTATGAAACTTATTAGTCTAGTGAATTCTGATGAAAACATAGCCTCAGTAACATTAACAGTAACATTATCCTTGGTAACAGTTATGTTAAGCCTTTAAAAATAGCCTGTTTTTTGAAACGCCGCTGCTGACCTACAATGATATTGAACTTCTTATCTACAATCCTGTGCCTGATATCTGACATCCATCAGGTCTTTGACAGGCTGTTAACATTTGCTCGCTGGTTTATCACTCTTACCTGTGTGACCTGAGGACTTCTGTTTCTTGTATTACTGAACCTGAACAATTTCCTTAGTCTTGGTATTGGATCTGACCCTGCAGATGATAAGGTACCACTACCATAACTTCACTATCGGGTGCAGCCCAGAGGAGGATGTGTTTCATTTCTGAGTTTGGATTCTCTTAGAGTTTCTACTTTTCAAGATTCAAGATTCTTTATTTGTCACATGCATAGTTATCCAAGTATGACACACAGTAAACTGTATCCTGAGGCGCTCCTTTTATGACTGTGCAAACATTATAAAAATAAGCACATTTCTAGAACAACAAAACAGGTACAAGTATAAATAAAATTTACACTTATAAACACAAATATGAACATGTACAAGCAGCAATCTAACAAGAGTAGCAGCAATCTAACAGATTTACATATGTACAATGTGCAAATGGGTTGTTAAAATGCATTGTGCCATGTTAGCACAGCAATGTAAACAGAGTGAGGTAAACAGAGCAATGCATGTTCTTCCTACTGTGTGTGTGTGTTGGGGGGGGGGCATGGTGGAACAATGTATAGCATTGTCACCTCACAGTAAAAAGGTCCTGGGCTATCAGAATCAGAACTCTTTTCCTTACTGATCCCAGAGGCAACAGCTTATATGTCCATGGTCTGCGGCCAGTTTATGTTGGTCTTTTATTTTGAAGTTGTGTGTCACAGGGGTTGGGTTTTATGTGTTTTAATTTAAGTGATTGTCTGTTCTGATTGGTTCTTGTCTTGCTTCTGTTTGGATTTAAGTTGCCAGTTTTCATGCCTTTGTGTTGGTCCACCGTTATGCATGCATCTTCCCCAGTCTCTGTGTACTGTGAGTTTTGATTTCAGGCCCTCGTGCCTTATGCTTCATTTATGAATAAATGCATTAAAATGGATGTCGGTAGAAGTGCTTGCCTTTCTGTGGGAGTCATGGGGACCTGTTACAATACTATGACCATACAGAATCACAGAGACACAAAGTCAAAATGAATTGTCTAAAAATGCTTAGTACAAAATTCACTATTCTATGGACAAAAATACTGTGGTCAGTAAAATGGGTGGATATAAATACAATAGATAAATTCATACAATTAGTAAATAGTGGTTTGAAGTCTGTTATTGCACATAACAGTGATAAGTAGTGATATTATACATTATAATATCATTGCATAAGTAGTGACATATAAGTGACATCACAATAATATGGTGACCTAAAGAGATGAGATATAATACATTAGATTCCTAGTCAGGGCAGCAAGGATCTTGGATGTTCTCCCCATGTCTACATCAGCTTCTGCTGGGTGCTCCAGTTTCCTCACTCCTTAGATCACACTAAATATCTTAGACGAGAAAGAAAAAACTAGCTTATGAAGTGCAAAAATGTTACACTTCATATTTAAATTGAGTTTAATATCATAGAAATGTAGTTTTACCAAGAAGATCTTAGAAATATTCTTAGACTGATTCTCATTACTGAACACTGAAACAAAATCTTTGATGCATATCTCATGTTTGCCTATTTTTAGAAATCTTACTAAACACACATTGCTTACCACATTATCAGAGATTTTATATAAGAAATTATATAAGCAATCACAGTTTGTAAACAGTTTTACTACTTTTTTCTTTTATAAGTGAAACAACACATGTGAAACAAGTGCTGGTTTAATATCATATTTACTGACAAAAATAATAAAATCTGATCAAATCAGTGACTGTGCATGTTTTCATCAGTTACTTTAAATAATGCGAAATTTTGACTTGAGTAACTGTCCTTAAAATAACCAAAATAAATGTACACTCTGACAGTTCTGTAGAATAAACAGATTTATTAACTTTAAATAAGGACAAGGGCCTGGGGCACAGGGGCGCAGCGGGTTGTGCTGTTGCCTCACAGCAAGAAGGTCATGGATTCGATTCCCAGCGGAGTGCCATTCTGCGTGGTGATTGTACACTGTGTCTGTGTGGGTTTCCAGCAGGTGACCTCTCACAGTCCAAATGCATGTATGTCAGGCAAATTGAAGATGCTAAAATTGCCCCAAAGACTGAATTTTTCTGCTCTGTGATAGACCTGTGCATGTTGTTTCTCCACTTTTCACCCCATGAGTCTTGGGATAGGCTCTAGCATCAAAATGACCTTAAGGATAAGCACTTCAGAGAATAGATGGATGGACGATTTAGATCTCAGTGCCTGAACTGACAGTAATACTTCACATCTGCTAGTAGCCTGGTGGGTAAAACACTTGCCTGTGAACCCGATGGCCGCAAAGTTACAGGTTCAAACCCCAGCTTTCTACCATGGTGTACTTGAGCAAGACACTTAACTCTCAGAGTCTCCAGGGGGGCTGTCCCAGTCGCTAATGATTGTAAGTCACTCTGGACACGACATCTGCCAAATGCCACTTTACCTGATTCATAAAATTGTCAGACGCAGCCAGGAACACAGCGCCCGGGAGCAGTGAGTGGGGACCTTGCTCAAGGGTACATTAGAGGAGCCACTAGCAGTCTTGGGGTTCGAACCACACAACTTTCGCAGTTCATCAACAAACACTGATGACCAGGATGGATAGTCAAACTGATTAAAATTGACAGTGTGCCAAAATGACCACTGTCTGTTATATAAGAAAGTATATAAATAAATGCACCAGCCAAACAAACAATCCACAAGTAGAGAAGTGTTTCTCACCCTGAAGAGGGAAGTCTGTTGCCGGTAATGAACAGTACTCAAACTGGTTTCAGTCTGTCTGAACACCATGCGTACGCTTGGCTCAGTGGAGCTCATGCTGGGATCTGCAGCTCCCCACAGCTTAAACAGTGCCTGCCATGCGGCACTCACACACCCTTTCACACACTGACGCTCTAGGAAGAGAAAGGCGCCACCAGTAACTAACACTTGCTCATACATTTATCACATCTATCTAACATTTTCCCCTCTTAACAGCTGCATACTAAAATCAGCAGGGGTCAGGGTGAACAATTAGAATTAATTTCAACTAAACCTGGTAATAGATCTAACACTGAGTTAATGTAATTCTGCCTTTACTGTGACTGCAACTGCTGTGTTGATTAATATAAGAATAGGGTTTTATAAGCAGGAACATAAACCCCCCAAGCAACTGTTCTGTAGAAGTCATTGTTTACAGTGAAAGGATGATCACAGGCTGTATCGAGCAGGTTGCAGGGGACACAGACCAAGAGCATGTATCAGTATCAGGCTGTAACCTGCAGAAAATATCAATTCAATCCAACAAATTCTAAAAAAACACCAACAAAAATATTTAATTCATTATCTGGCTCTGCTTGAGGCAATCCCAGATGTCAAAGGGGCAAAAGGCAGAGAAACAACCTGAACAGGTCACCAGTCCATCATAGGACAGACACACAAACAGTCACACACACTCACACCTCGCGGAAGTGTAGTATTTAGTCTTTGGACTGTGGAGGGAAAAACCAGACCAGACCTGTTAAAAAGCCACTTTTGATAGTATTAAATAAGTAATTTTAAAGCTCAGTATATAATAGACATATTGAGGATTTCCAAAAGGCCTGGTCCTACACATTGAAAATCAAATGGTTAGTTCATTTCACTGTTAATTTTACTGTCATTTGGAAAATGTTCCATTGGACATTTTATAACCATAATGTTATAATGAAATGAAACTAGTACTGCTGTACTGTAATAGTTTACTGAGATACAAACATGATTTTAGGGAATGAAATAAAACATTACATAAATGTATGTTTTAGCTCCTAGAAATCATAGATTTTCTGTGAAGGCCAATAAAACAGAGGAATCCTCTCTGATCAGGACAATGTCTTTTTTCATATATTCAAGGCTTCAGTGTTGGTATCACTAGGAGAATAGAAAAAGATGGTGTTATTACATTTTTACTGGTTGCTTCTCTATAGGCTGCCCCCCCCCCCCCCCCCCCCAGTGTGATAAGTAGAATATGTCTCACAGAAGCTTACCTGGGCATAAAAACATGTATTAGCATTCTATAAATGTACAGAGAACATTCACACCCCCTCTGCAGACTGGCAGAACAAGATTGGGCGTACTATACTGGCTCCTATTAAATTGGCAGAGCATTCAAAAATACATAATATTGTTGAGAAAAAAGCCCAGTGGGCGAGGAGGAGGAAGAGCAGCTGTTCTGAGTTGCTGTTTTCACACCCATTATGTTAATGCAGCGTGCTGGCGCCTGTGCAAGCCAGGCGGACGGACCAGTGTCCTTGAAACAGGGCCCTCTGGGACAGAGACAGGGTTTGGGATGGACATGACATGATGTACTTACTGTACCCAAGGGGGCATGGGCTACCGCAACGAACAGGATGATTATTCCAAGCACAAGGTAGTGGAGGTGCTCAGTGTAAAACAGGAAAATTAATGTGTGAGAAAATGGCACAAGTCTTACTGGATACCAAATTCTACAAAGGTGTAATGTTATTTCTTACGCTAGGTTTGGCAGATTATTAGCATCCCTTCTTAATTGCATTATTTTACGTTGTTCAAAACATTGCGGATGCTGTATTGGTTTGGTATTTGATGCTGTTGTGATGCACAACCATCACAGCAGAGATACTAGGAGGTTAGGGCGTTCGTCCTGCTGGAATGGATCCCAGGACTGCTAGTGACAGCACTGAGGTTGCTTTGAGTAGGTACCATCCCTGAGCACTCTGTTCCTGGTTGCTCACTACTTGACTGGGAGAGTGAGTTAAATGAAGAGGAAGAATGACCCACTGTTCTGTGGTGTGTTTGCATATGACAGAATGGTCACTTTACACTTTACACATAAATTCTCCTGCACCAGAGGAGGGTTTAAGAGCAATGAAGCTTGTGGAGCCCAAACTGAACCACTATTCCCCTGGTGAGTCTGAGTCTTGCTTTGCGAAGTGGTGAAAGTGTACAAAATGCCATTACTAAAAAAGGCACTTGCACAGTTTAAGGTCAAAAGGGCTCCAGACCACTCTGTGCACATGCTCTCACTCTGTGAGTTGCTGGGAGTCTTGTGCATTGAAATAAAAAATGACAAAAGCAAACCATACCCCAGGCCCCAAAGGTTCCTCACTGTTCACTGCACTCTTGTTGTCTTCTCAAGATTTGATCTACTCTTTGATTTGGCTCTACTCTAGACATGCTCCTCTTCCAACCAACTAAAATTCAATTTATGGAATTGAGGAGCAATTCTGCATTTTCAGTCCAGTGTTCTCTCTAAGGCATAGTGGAATCTAATCTAAGCTGCATGTATCTGCCTTACAGCAGAACATGAAAGAAATCTCACCATAAAAAACAGTCAGGTGCCTATAGGTTGCTCTTTAGGCTCTTTTCACCGACTACCACAAGGGTGCGCTTGAGGTTATAGCTAATGAGCTAATTAAAGTCAGACTTGTTAATGATGAGACAATTATTTTCTGCAAAACTTCCATAAATAGGGTTTAATGCCACAGTGTGGTTTTGTATATGTGCACTGTTTCAAATAAGTACACACTAACATAACCCGTAATATTTCATAGCGCAGGATGGCTTAGCAGACGCCCTCCCATTATTTTTCTCCACAGCTTGACTTAGTTGTCAGTGAATGCACATCCTAAAACATCCCAGTGGTTTATCACAATCTAGACAGCAGGCCCTGAAGCCTGTTATAGACCAGTGAAACGATCAGGGAGGCTGACAGTTACAGCTGCTTAACATGTGCTTGGTAAAAGTGTGATCTGGCCTGAATGATGACATGCAGCAGGGGTCTGTGAGGCTTTTAGCTTTTACTGAAGCCCCAACATCTGCACAAGCTATAAAGTGCTAAAAATGCTATAAATTGGCCAAATGGCGGGAAAGGCACTGCGCCGCTCTGAATTTTGAACAGATACAATATGCCGTTTGACAAGCAATCCATCATTTCAAATCAGCCACATGTTAGCGTATACGCGGAGGGTGTCTATCACTTTGAGTAGGGCAATTTGTCTTGTTAAAGTTTAGCAGGCATTTGTGAAGGGCAGCCTCTACCCACATTCTGCCACAGGGTTTTCCTGCACTTAAG
Source organism: Hemigrammopetersius urotaenia (assembly GCA_037974485.1). Classification (NCBI taxonomy): domain Eukaryota; kingdom Metazoa; phylum Chordata; class Actinopteri; order Characiformes; family Alestidae; genus Hemigrammopetersius; species Hemigrammopetersius urotaenia. Next base: position 3,880,906 of record JBBPDC010000156.1, on the reverse strand, counting down.
GTTGGCTTTAAAAGAGGCCCAGGATGGAAAATATGTAAGGTGAGCGTGGGTTCGGAGAATAACAGCTGGTTGGCAGAAAGCTTCTTTAAATCCCGAGGCCCCACAGCTCTGCACACATGACAACAATGCTGGCACAAATGTTTGTTTAAAACTGTGCCAACCCTGTGAGGTCACCTTCAGGAAAGAAGAACCCAAGACTGCCTTCTGTTCCCAAAAAAATATATGGGAGCATTCAAATGTGGAAACTGAAACAGTCTTTAATGTTCTTGGATGTGAGGTTTTTAGACAACCTTTCAACTGGTAGAGGCTTTACAAAAATATATTTTTAAAAAAAATAAATCTTTAAAGAAACATCCACTGAAAGATTCTTTAGTGACTTTAGCTTCTTGTATCCAATTTCCATTATAAGAACAAAAGTCACCAACTGGTGTGACAGCAGGTTTCATTTCAACCAAGCAGGATTTCATCTCCAGGGGCGTCATAGTTGTGTCAGGAAGCCCGGGGTGGAATCCCCAGGACCCTGAACTGCCTCTTGGGAGAAAACAGGCTGGAAGACTTGAAGTCATGCTGCTTGGCT
>JBBPDC010000156.1:3844452-3858520 GCA_037974485.1 Hemigrammopetersius urotaenia | reverse complement strand
GATAGGAGTAAACATGATTCACTTGGGTCAGAAGTAAACACGATTCACTTGAGATAGGAGTAAACACGATTCACTTGAGATAGGAGTAAACACGATTCACTTGTGGCAGGAGAAAAATGATTCACTTGGGACAGACTCCAAAACTGGTTGTGCAGCTGTGTTGTAGCTGAACTGCAGACTGATAGTAAACAGTAGTACGGTGGTTCTCTGCCTTTTACACAAAGTCTGTCTCCTCAGTCTAGTCCAGAAAAAGTTTCAGAGAAAGTGTGGGAAGAGAGGACCTCCCCCAGGGGTTGGATGGCAGCCAGGGGCTCGGCAGGGTCATCTTTCATTTCATTTGCTGGCTGAGCCAGAAGAGAGGGTGGGACTTTTCACCAGGGTTCACTAGGCCAAACCTGCAGTGTGAGCCTGCTTCCTCTTCTGGGAGAGGACTAGGCCATGCTCCTCCCAGGCCTCCTGACCCACCCCTTGCACGTAGACATTTTCTTGAGGAAAGGAACAGCTTAGGGCTGTAAATAAAGGGGGTGGGAGGGGGATAAAGGGATAAGGAGGGCTTCAAAGATCCCTGGAAAGCTCTCTGATTGGCTAAGAGTGTGCCAGGCACTGGAACACTCACCCCACTCAGCAAGTCTTTTTTCTCTTTTCTTGTTTTTCTCTGAGCTTCAACCACAAGGGTGTGTGCGCCTGCCTGGGCCTGAGCAGGACTCTTTTATTTACTGCTCTCCCAGGCTGTCCGGAGCTGGTATGCTGCAGAAAAAGTCAGAGATAAGACACTGGCAAGGAGGCTGGCAGCATTCAGGCCTACAGGAGGAGGAGACAGTTGTTTAGGGAAGGATCTCATAACACACACCAGTCAAGAGTGTGTGTCAGACAGACCGCTGCAGAACTCGGAGGGAGATCTCTGAAGGTGCTTAGAAAGACTGACTTAGTCCTGTTCTGCTGCACTGCAGTTCAAGTAGTGTGCCACTACATCCTATGTGTTTTTGATCCATTCATTTTCTTAAAAATGGAGGTCTAACGGCATCCCTCCTTTTTACTGTTTGCATTTATTCCTGGCAAAATGTTTTTTTATTCATTATTCTCGCATATCAGTGCACAATTGAAACAAGAAATTCAGTCAAAAGTATGAATTCTAACAATAAACCGACAATTCATTTCGTATTTGTAAGCAGAAAAGATTTTTTGCTATGATTAGTAAATAATTAGACTCGCAAAAATGCAAACTATGCATGGTTTTTGCCTAGTTATGACATTGAAACTGTAAAAAATGTGTTAAAAGGATCTTGTAACAGCTTGTTGATGGTGAATATAGTGAAAACATGATTCACAACATTTGTAAATGGAATAAACTGTGTAATTATCAACTTACACCCAGTAAAAAGTCAATCATAAAAGTAAATGATACTTTGCTTTCTTGTCTTGTCCTAACCAATACCCTCTCTCTGTCTTTTGCTCAGCAGCTGGACATGTTTTGTGCCCTGAGGCTCCGACATGGTGCTCTGAGGTTGTGGGACAGAAATCGCAGCATAGCAACAGTCATCTCAGGCAACAAAACCTCACAGTGAGTTGGAGCATCATTAGCCACCTGTAGGCTTATTATACACTATATGGACAAAAGTATTGGGAAATCCAGACTACCCTTTTGAAATCATTTTTAATTCCTTGATTTATTTTGCTCTGTATCATTGTTTTCTTTTATTAAAACTTATCTTGTGATGTTTTTCAAAAATGTTCTTTACTCAGTTATGTTTATCTTTATATTTATATTGTTTTGTGTTCTGATTTTTGTATGTATTTTATATGTACTGTTATTTTGTGAAGACAGGTGAGGGAGCGACTGAAGAAAGATGTGGCCGCGATGAGGAGCCAGGTGCCTGGCTTTAGACCCGGCCTAGTGGTGATACAAGTCAGTTGGCACTTGTTCTTCATTTTCTCTGCTGTATCCCCTGAAGATAATGAAGCGAATAATCTCCTTTGAAAATCTGAACCACCTTCCTTCTCCATTCTTGCTTTCCCTCTTTCTCTGCTCCAGATGGTCATTTGGTAACGTGCCATTCTCTCTTCTTTCTTCAGTCTTTTGTCATAAAAATGAAAAAAGGTCCTTTAGATATGAATTGCAGTAACGTGCTGACAAACATGGCAAACATATTTGTCTGCTGTGTTAAATAAAACAGGTCAGACTGAGTTCGTACTGTAGTTTATCAGTCGAGTGGCCTCATTTCGACCCAAAATAACCCTCGGTCATGGCCAGTCTGTTGTTATCAGTTTCCATTGCCCATGCATGAGTTAATGAAATGTACTCACATGTTTCCATAATCCAAAATTAAATCTGTATTTTCTCTCATAATCGGATCGACAAATGATTGCATTCACTGCTGTGTGTTTGTTTACATGCCGCTGAATTTGATGATACAAATGTTTTCGTTTCTGCACCCCAGGTTGGAGACAGAGAAGACTCAAACCTCTACATCCGCATGAAACTGAAGGCAGCTGCTGAGGTAGTTTGTAATAAATGTAGCCTTACTGATCTTAGATGTTGTGCTGACCTCTCTCACTCTCACACAAACTCGCTCTGCCTTTTGTAGATTGGAATTAATGCCAGCCACATTAGGCTACCAAAGACAGCCACAGAAAATGAGGTGAGAGATACAGACTCTGGGCCTCTCAGACTTTCCTAGAAGTACGCCAACATGCAAGTTTGCTTGAACCAGATGTTTCTTCTGTCATGGCATGAAAACATCTACAGGAGAACTTGTCAATCAATGAATACACTTTTATACCAACCAATATAACAGTGAGACTGGAGAACACCTTCTAGTTTTGTTTTCTTCAGGTGCTATGGAGCATAGAAGCGGTAAATGAGAACCCTGAGGTCCATGGTCTCATTGTCCAGTTACCGCTGGACTCCATCAACCCCATAGACACAGAGAGAGTGACCAATGCAGTGGCTCCAGAGAAGGATGTGGATGGGTGAGATATACTCTCAGGGTTTGAACGGGGGGAGGGGCAAATATGACCTTGGGGTAGCATCCACAGTTAGTTCTGTTAATAAATTAGATTCAATGACAAAGTAAATGACTTCATATGAGGGATGTGTCCATTAAAGGCTAAACATAGCTTGCTGGGCAATATTAGTTATCAACATTAAAATACTGGCTGTTCTCATAATTAGGTTTTAACAGGTATGGAGAATATCAAGCCTGCCTGTTGCCTGTTGTTCAATACTAGTCAGTAGTGTTTCTGGCCAGCAATCCAATGCCTCTGTGAATAGATTCATTATTAGACATGCTAGCTAATGTGTCTTCTTGTCAGCTACTGTGTATTAAAGGGTTTGAAGTACAGTTTTGTTTACTCTGTGAAGAAAACAGTTATAAACTAGGACAAAAAAATCTGAATCTATTAAAAAAGATTATCATTAATCGTCTATGAAATACTTATAGAGATCGGGCCTATGAAGTTACTGGCTAGTAATATTTATCAACATTTTTCACCTTTTATCAAAATGACTGCCACAGCACAGCCCAAACCGGTGCAGCTGTTATTTTTTTTTTGTTTGTTTTTTTTTTTGGAAAATCAGTATGAACGGAATCCAATTTAGAAACAGGATACGTTTCTAGGCAAGACATTTCCTACGTTTGCTACGCATAGAGCTTCCATGCATTGTCATATTCAAATATGTGATACAGCACTATTATAAGCTATTATAATGGTAACAGAAGTACAGAAGCCAGTCTGAGTCTCGGTGTGGTGCTTTTGATTGACATTGTCAGTGAAAAAAACATAACATCTTGCAGAATGTCAGAAATAATCCTGGAAAAATTCAAGACAACTGGCACACATACTGTTCCCTCCTGCGGTCTAAAAGAAAGCCTAGATGTTTTCCACTTCATTTGGTTTCCTTGTGCAGTTGAGAACCACTCATTCCTGCTTCTTGCAGGCAGTGGCTTTACCTTTGCCCTAATAATACTAAACCTTAAGGTTTGGGCAGTAGAAGGTAATCTTGGACCAGGGTAGCAGACCCCATCTCCCACAGCCATGCAGAAAAATGTGACATCCTGTCCAGCCTGAGCATGTGCCTTTCATCTGGTGCCGCTCAAAATAAATTGAAGGTGCAAAACCCGCCGCAGTATTTGAGGGTTCATTTTCTTTCAGATGGAAACAAAGCATGATTTTCCCGTGCGCCGCTGGAGCACACTCTGAACACTAGCCAGAGAGCGTGCGAGGTGCTGTGCAAATATTGCTTTTGGCCAGGCTGGAGTAGCTATAAATGTTTTGCTTGTGCAGCTGCTGTGGTGTTCTCAGCTTATAATGTGAGAGATAGAGAGGACCCAGTTTTCCAGAGTGAATGTGTCCTAATCGTTTCACATGTGTGCCAGCTCTGTGGGTGCATTATTATTCAGCTCCTCTTGTTATCTCCAAGTACACTTATGCTGGATTCGTCTCTATACCGCTCTTGTAGTCTGAGCAGTGAAAACGCAGGAAAGCTGGCTCGTGGAGCCCTGACGAGCTGCTTCATCCCCTGCACTCCCAACGGCTGCTTGGAGCTCATCAAGGAGACAGGTGAGATGCAGTCAGTCAAAATAGACACTTCTTCTCATTTTCATCATCAATCATCATCATCATCATCATCATCATCATCATCATCATCATCATCACACTTTATGCAATCAGATTCAGAAACCTTTATTGATCCCAGAAGAAATTGCTTAAATTACAACTTCACAGAAACACAGAGACAAGAGGAATATAAAATATGAAGTCTAAATAAATTCCATTGAATTGAAAATACTCAATACAAAATACATGATACTAAATGCTACAACTAAATGCTACAGTTGGTGGTTAGAAGTATGTTATTGCAGGTAATAGAGATCAGTAGTAGATAAGTAATACTGACATGAATAGGGATATTTCACATGGTGAGACTAATGAACATAATAACAACACATTGCACATAATGAGAATGTTTTAGCACCTGATAAGAATGAATTCATTCAATTCATGAATAAATCTATGAATCTATATCACTGGCACTCACTGGCCACCTTGTATCTGCATCTTGCAGGTGAGACAGGAAGGAAGTTTCTGTAACATGTTCAGCATGTGCAGGGTGTTTTTTTTTCTGCCAAAATGCCAGGATGGATTGCTATTAGATAGTTTTGTTGGGTTATTTGCACAATACTGGCTACTGCTGTGTAACTCCGTCACTGAGGGACTGGGTCAGTATTTGACCAACAAAGTCCTGTTTGTTTGGCTATTGTGAGTTAGCCTTGAACAGGTTCACACTGTGTGCTGTGGTGTGTTCACGCATGACTATAAGGTACTACTTTATTTTGCTTTACTTTTACAAGCTGCTGATTCACTTGCACAAGAAAAAAAAAGTTTTGTTCCATTTGTCAGCAAGCTGGGTTTTTTTCTGTTCCTCCTTGTCTTCACAGCAGCAAAGGCCTTGGTATAAATGATCTGTAATCATTGTTGTAGCTAACTGTCAATGTTATGTTAGTTGCTTGTTTGCCTAGTTGGCTTCAATGCCTAGTTGTGTCATGCAAGTTTTACCTTATAATAATTATTCACTAAACTGCTCATGGAATAACAATGCATAAGGGAAGGTTTAATAAACAAATTTTTAATACGGTAATAAGGACCAAACCAGCTTATACCACTGAAACTAGCCCCCCTCGGCAAGCGGAAGCTGCTGTTACTGTGGCCTAACCAATGGCAAATATAGCCAGTGCAAGCGAAACCAGACATGACTAACAGTGCAAGAGTTCATTAATGTGCTATTAACCACTTCCACGTTTCTTTCTCAACATTAGGTCCCATTAGGAATGAATGTGGCCAGGTAGTGAAAAGGCCGAAGTGTCATACCACTACATCCCGTTTATTCTAAATAAATATTGCTATTTATTTAGAAGTTGCATGAAAATTGAATTGATTACAAATAAAATATGTTCCTAAATGTTTTTCTAAACATTCTCGCCTAAAAGAAAGTAAAAGTAGGTTTATTATTGTGGATATTTGGTTTGCATTAATGCATCTGTAATACAGGCTAATTTATAGTTTGTCTCAACATGTTTAGTTTATTTAAATAATACTTCTACATTAGATTACTGTAGATTAGAGTCTGGTAGTGTTCAATAGTGACTCAACTAAATGTTTCACCACCCAAATACAGTTCTTTGGTCACACAACACAACACCATAACAACAAAACTACGCAAAGTGGGTGGAAAGTGTAAGAACAAGGTAGGTAAGGAGTCCAAATAGGACATACTGAGAACTTAGATTGAAGTTAGAGAAGCATGATCTTGGTTAACTGCCTGGTTAATATCTTATGCAGGTATTTCTGTGACTGGCAAGAATGCAGTAGTGATCGGGCGCAGTAAGATCGTCGGAGCACCCATGCATGATCTCCTCTTGTGGAACCATGCAACTGTAACCAGCTGTCACTCCAAGACTCCAGACCTCGCTGCACAAGTGATGCCTCCTGCTTTCTTTTTCATTGTCTTTGCTTTTCTCATACTTAAGTAGAAGTATGTATGCTTCTTAACACCTTTAACCTGGACTTCCAACAGCACAGCTGTTGTTTGGGCTGCTTGTTCAGAAACAGAAATGAGTAATTTTCCATTTATGCAGGTCTAGAATAGTGGCTTCATAACCTGCCCTGCATGTTTGAGCGTTTTCCCTGCCCTAACAAACACACTTCAACCTGCTAATTAGCAGATTGGAGTAGGGAAACACCCGATCGTGCAGGACGGGGGTCATCTTACAGTCAAGATCACATTTGTTCTTCTTGATGAAAAGTTCCTCCTTGGAGACATTCCTTTGATTTCTGCATGGAACAAATCATGAGAGAGGGCACAGAGAAGGGCTCACTATAATATGATGGTTTCTGCAGGTGGGCAAGGCTGACATCTTGGTTGTGGGGGCTGGAAAAGCAGAGCTGGTGAAAGGTGAATGGATAAAAGAGGGTGCAGTAGTCATCGACTGTGGCATCAATCACATTCCAGGTCTTTCTTTTTCTTCAGGGCCTTTTATTGAACATTAGGTGCCTAATGGAGTCTGTCTAAAATTTCAAGTCTTGTTTTTCGCCGTCCACAGACAGCAGAAAGCCAGGGGGAACTCGGGTTGTTGGGGACGTGCAGTACCTGTCAGCCAGAGAGCAGGCTGGGTACATTACCCCAGTCCCTGGAGGAGTGGGGCCCATGACTGTAGTCATGCTGATGGAGGTACCAAGGTCTATATTCATAAAACCTGATGAATAGGGCCCCGGGATTTTAAGCTAGGAATGACTTTGAGTTTTACAACTCGTTTGCACATGTGCTAGCACAAAGAGATTTTGCTGTGTCTCTGAAAAAGATTGAGGAAAGCGATTGAGTCGTCTGCGTTATAGTCTCTTGATATGTGCTTCACGAAAGGACACATAAGGAGGAACTTTCTTCTGCAACACAAAAGGAGTCATAAAACAATCATTTTAGTTCATCTGTAATTCAGAAACTTCACTGTAAACCCAGTCATGTTACCGATAGTACACTCAGGATCAAATTATTAGTAAGATATATACTTACGTGTCATCACCTCACATTTATTGTATAACTCTTCAGAATACAGTCAAAAGCGCTCAGCGGTTTCTGCAGATGTACACGCCTGGGAAGTGGAACATTTCCTACACAAAGCTGAAACCACAGAAACCTCAGCCAAGGTACAGCTGCATGTATAAGGCCTTTCAAAACGTACAGTGTAAACATTTTTATATAACACCTAGAATAGAAATGTACTGTTATAATTTTTTTTACAACTGAAAAGAAGTAAATATGATGTCTGCATGGAACAAACTAAAATATTACACGTTTTAATACACAACTATTATTGATGTGCTGAATTGAACAAATTATAAAAACATTTCATATGGAGTTTCAGTTAGTGCTTTGTAAGAACTTGGACTGAGTCACAGTCTCCACACTTCTTGTAGCCACCCAACAGTCTTTTCCATGCAGAATACCTTTAGTTAAATTTGTGCTACCCAACCCAAAAGATTAATAGATCTACTCCTGTTGGCCAGGTGATCTATTATTGAAATGCATTTTTTACATAGCATTTCATATGCTTAGTAATTGTTTCTAAATAGTTTTATTTTAAGAAGACAGCTCTTGTTTCCAGAATGCCTCTAAACGATCAAAGCCTTGTTATGGATACTTGACACATTGCCTTTTGTTACCTTGTGAGTAAATCATCCTTAGAGGTTTAAAGGGTCCCATATATTATTTCTCTCTGGAATTATCCACACCTGACCTGGATTAAGTCCTAACAGAGTGCAATAAGATCTGGCACATTAAAGAAAATAAAGAAGTTGGCTCAGCTGACAGGTGTCCAAACTTTTGCTACTAAAATTCTACTAAAATATTACGGGTTTTTTTCTGTATATTCAGCAAATCAATAGTAATTTTGCATTGCCAGTTTGTTCCATACAGATGTTGTAAAATCAATTAAATGTATATCATGTAATGTGATCAAGGGTGGCCACACTCACTTCTGCATGCACCTCAATGCAGCTCATGAATCTCACTGTAACACTATGAAACATCAGTTTTGATTTCTTAGAACAGCTCATCAAAACATCTGATACACACTACACTGATTTTAAATGACTGACTTGATGTCTGAATCTTTTCCTCATACCTAAGGAAGCAGATTGATCAACTTGCCAAAGACATGGGTCTCCTCTCAAAGGAGGTGGTGCCGTATGGTAGGAACAGGGTGAAAGTGCGAGTGGATGTCCTTAAACGCCTGGAGAAACAGCCTCATGGGAAATATGTGGTGGTCACTGGGTAAGAGATTACTGTAGTAAAATGAAATAATCATCAACTGGTTGTACAATAATATAATACTGTGTAACACGGGTTTATTGGAGTAAAGTCTAGTACCCAGAAATCCCCATTATAGCTATAATCATGGGTGGAAAGCTGCATTTGCTGTCTTTATTTGAGGCCTTTTGGTTTTCAGCACATTGCTACTTAGTACCCATCTACTGAAATGAGAATGTTTGCCTGTGTATCTGCTCTAACTGTTTCTCAACCTGGATTTCTATGACTGTGTCTCTTCCTATGTGTTCAGAATTGCGCCTACTCCATTAGGTGAATACCAAAGCACCATTACTCTTGCGCTGGCACGAGCTTTAGGAGCCCATCTGAGTATCAACGCTTTTGCCTGCATACAAGAACCCTTCCCTCGAGCCAGTTTTGGTAAGGGTGTGAAGTACACATACTTAAAGCGGTGTAATTGGACGATTTTCTATAAGAAAGCACTGCCAATAGAAAGAGAGTCCTTGGCGAAGCTGTGGAGTATCAAACCCAACACCAAGCACACACAGATGAACACTGGAAGTGATGGAGCTCCACTCAGTACCTTTGGGACTCAGGATCATCCTGCATCCGTACCTGACCTCAGTAATACTGTGGTGCAATGCTATCAAATCATTACAGCAATGTTCTAATATCTACTATAAAACCTTGGCATTAAAGTAGAGGCTGTTACTACAAATTGGGTGCTTAGGGGCAAACTCCACAATAGTACCATTGCTTATGGAAAGATAAGCATGTGCCTACAAACTTCTTGAATATACCTTCGGATTTTAAGGTGCCCTGTCAAAAATTTATTACAAAAAAACATTAGAAATGTAATCGACTGGTTTAACGTTACAATATACACGTGTGTCCGAATCCTCTCAGCACCTTTTCAAGCAGCAAACAGTCCTTCTGTTCCCAGAAAGAAATAATTAATAATTGACCAGTCAGTTACGTTTGTTTTAGGTATTTCTAATATTTTCTTGTAATAAAGTCATTAAAAATTTATGTTTTCTGTTATCAAAAAATCAGAGTTTGCCCAAATGTCCTGCCTGTATTGTAACATTAACTCCTTTTACACAGGTGGTGCGGCTGGAGGTGGACTTTCTGAGATCATACCCAGGCAGGAGGTAATGTTCATCTGTTTTATAGAGACCCCCCCCCCCCACTGCATTCTGTGTGTGTAATTTTGTCTGTTTCTTGTTCACATTTCCAGGTCAGTCTTCAGTTCTCAGGAGACTCTGAAGCTGTTTCTGCTGCCAGCAACATGGTGGCGGAAACCATCACAGCATACTCTCACTACCAGGCCAAGCACTCAGAGAAGGTTAAAGATTGCTTAGATGTCTTAGATGTCTACGTACATGTGTGTGTATTTTTGTGTTTGTCCTGAAATTTTGTGTTTGTCCTTTTCTTGCAGGTTTTATTTGATCTCTTGGTGCCTTTCAGAGATGGTCATCGTTCCTTCTCACCTTCTCAGCTCGGTAGACTGCAGGTAAGATTAAAAATATGTTTAGCGTCATATTATTTCTTTGTCAGTGCTTTTGTTAACGTGAGTGGGAATTTTTGGACAATTTGTCCAGCACTTAATTTCAAGTCTGTGCATATTCACCTTCATGTACACTGAATGTTGCCAAAGATAAGATTAAGTTTGCAATCATTCTCTAGAAATGAAGGTCCAGACCTGGTATTTTGACACAGAAGAATAGAATAACCTTTTCTTGTAGCTTGTGTTGTTCTGTATTGAGTGTGATGCTTGGTTGCCTTTGGTTGGTCTGACTCAGTGTCAGAGAAAACACCAAAAGTTGGGAATCTCTGTACAGTTCCATGTTATTTCTTGATGTTTCCCACTGTAGTGTTGTTGATAATATAGATTAAAATTATTTTTTCGCAATTAATTGTAGTTTGAAAATGGATTTGTCCACCCTGTCCCACAACAGCATTTTGTTCATTTATTTATTGACTAAAGAAATGACTTCCATGTCAGAAAAGTGACACAGGGCTTCGTAACCTCTCTGCAGAAGCTAGGCATCGAGAAATCTGATCCCTTAACCCTGTCTAAAGAAGAGATTCAACGTTTCGTTCGATTGGACATTAACCCAGACACTATTAAGGTATGTCTCACTCTTGTAGTAATTAACTGTGCAATGCCATTTATTGCTGTATTCTTTCCATATTCTCTCTTACTATTTATAGTGCTCTGAGTTGAATCAATCTCAGAGGTGTTAAGTGTGTTCGAATTTCAAAAGTCTGTGCTATTGTTATGTAAAGAGAGTATGACTATGTGTGGCAGGACTTTGCCTCTATAAAGAATGAGTCCATGGCCATCCTGTCTCTGAGCAGTAGTGTGGAGGACCTGCAGCACAGGCTGGCCAAGATGGTGGTGGCTGTCAGCAGATATGAGGAGCCAGTCACCACTGAGGACCTGGTCAGTTTGTGTGCTCTTGTTTGTGACATATCTGTGTGGACACTACTAGTCAAAAGTTTGGACACACCTTTTCATTCAATGTTCTTCTTTGTTTTTATTATTTTCTACATTGTAGATTAATATTGAAAACAAACAAAATGATGAAGGAACACACAGGATTATGCAGTAAACAAAAAAGGGTTAAAGAAACCAGAACCAGAGACTGATGGACTATTTTTCTTAGTTAAGTGGTTCTTGCCATAATGTGGAGTAGAACCGTAGTGGAATAGGATATAGGATAACTGTACCAACCCGACCATCACAACTGATCCCAAACACATTTAGAAGGCAAGAAATACCACACATGAATTAAATACCATTCCGGGTCAATTCCTCATGAATCTGATGCCAAGAGTGTGCAAAGCTATCATCAGAGCAATAGGTAATGTTTTTAATATTAATCTACAGTGCAGCCAATAATAAAAACAAAGGGAGTCGTTGAATGAGAAGGTGTGTGTAAACTTTTGACTGGTAGTGTATGTGAGCTAATGTCCTGTTGTTTTTGTATCGTAGGGTGTTAGTGGTGCTTTAGCCCTGCTGCTGGACAATGCCCTAAAGCCTTCTCTGATGCAGACTGTGGAGGTATGACACAAACTATCTTTTAGTCTCTCAGAAAATAATGAAAACTAAACCCTATACTCACCATTGCATATATAACCGATGGGTTGGAGTATTTCTGACCTACAACAAATCCGACATCAGCACCTGACCTTACCAATGCTCTTGTGTCTTAATGCAATGAAGTCCACACAGCAATGTTCCAACAACTGTAAAGCCTTCACAGCCGATTATCGGATGTTACTACAGGAATAAGCCCCCCATATTAAGTAAAATGGCCACTTATAGTTATATGTGAACACACCACCCCGTGAACAATTTCACCCATTCAAGTGAAGCAGCGGGCAGCCAGTGACACAGAGCCTTTTGGATAAAAGCGCCTGCCAAATTAATGTAATGTAATATATTGGCACCTGGGGAGCAAAGTGTGGGGACAGTACCTTGCACAGTGGTGCCACTAGCAGTTCTGGGTTTCAGACCCATACCCTTCTACTCACATGGGCTACTCCTTAACCACCAGGTCACCAGCTGCCCTATACTATAAACTGAGAAAATGCTAGATGAGCAGATGTTTTTTAGACAGTGTAGTTAGCAAAGATGCTTCTTGCATGTATTTAACCTCCACGGCATAAAACGCAGAAAAGAACTTGACTATTTAGTGGCACAAATAGCCTAAAAAGCAGTATGTGGTGGGATGTTAGCTGAAACTGTTTTTTTTATCCAGTATGTTTTTCTCCCTGAAGTTTGGTTATTGCATAACTCCAGTGATGAGGAGTTGAGTCATTTCTTTAATGTGGTAGCTGAATAAAACTCTTTACACATGTTTCCTGTCTGTTTTGCCCTGGGTGTGCACAGTCATTGCTATAATCAGAGAAGATTATGTTGTATACAATCTTAGCTTTAATGCTGGCCTCATGCAGCTGAATCAAAGTCATGTTTTATGCAGCTTCAGGCGCCTTTCATTACAGAAAGTCAGTCTGATGGACAGAACGAAGATCTGCATTCCATAAATGTAGAAATAATGGAATAGAATGTATGTAGCAATATGTGGCAAGAATTTGGTAAGAACTCAGGAACAGGGTGACGGCTGTTTAACAAATGAGTAACTTGCCTACAAAGTGGCAAAAATGCTTTTGAATAGACTTTGGTTAACATGTGTGATAGCAGTAGATAAATTAGTAGGGCTAATCAAGCTGTAAGCCCTAACTGAAAAATGTTATCACAAAGTTCTATCACAAACAGAAACATGTCAGAATGTGGCAAAAACATGTGATCATGTACCATGTAATGCCACATTGGTGAACACAAGTGGTTTTTAGACGCACCTCCTGTAAAATATATGCAGTGTTTCTGTAAGGGAGACAATCTAGCTGGAGTTTTAGTTTTCAAGGTATCACCACATTTCCTACATGTTCAATACAATTGAAGGAAATACAATTTGGACTAAACTAAATTTCTCTTCTAAATACGCATACTTGATTTGACCTGGCACCTCAGAGACTTGAGACTTGACTCTGTCTTGCATGAATTGAGGCTAAACATCTCTACAGAACTCAAAATCATTCATTTAAACCGAAAGCGAAGGGTAGTCAGTTTTTCATGTCTCTGCCTGTCTCGCTGACTTTCTCTATCTCTTTTTCTTTCTCTCTCTTCCTTTCTCAGGGGACCCCAGTATTTGTTCACACTTGCCCATTTGCTGATATTGCTCATGTGTCCGTCGTGGCAGACAAAATAGCTCTGAAATTGGTGGGCCCACAGGGCTTCGTGGGTGAGACATACAACATGCAGTTTCACTCGAATCCTGTCAGTTTTGAGCTTATTAAACCTAAACAAGTCTTTTAATATATATATATATTAGTGCTGGGCCATTATCGGCGCTAACGTACTGCGTTAATGTGCGCGCTAGAAAAATATCGCCGTTAATCTATTCACAAAGTTGGGTTGGGAGCTGGTTCTATACTACGCAAGCTATGATTACTTTCACCTTGATATTTTAGCGCATATTTACTCTCTTTCTCTCTATCTGTCTCTCTCTTTCTCTCTCTGGCTCTCTCTCGTTCGTGACTTTTCCGGATCGCGGCCGTTTTAAACCTGTCTCGCTCTCTCTGTTGCTCCTGCTCTCTTTCTCTCTCTCTCGCGCGCGCTCTCTCTGTTCCTCTCTCTCTCTCTCTCTCTCTCGTTCGTGACTTTTCCGGAGCGTGCGG
>JBBPDC010000156.1:3825001-3844352 GCA_037974485.1 Hemigrammopetersius urotaenia | reverse complement strand
CCCAGAAAACAAACAGAACAAAACAAGCACAAAAAGGAAACAGAAAGCATTGGCCCTAGCGGCCACTGACCATGACAGTTGGCTAGGCACTGCAAGCACTTTCACCTTCTTTTTTTAAGAACCCAGTCTTGAAGTTACTGGGCTGTGGAAATAGCAATATTTCTGGGACATCACTACTAATCATGTTTTCTTCACTGACATATGATGTCCAAGTGCTGTTTACCATCATGGTGCGCCCACCACCATACTTCTCTCTGGGTGTGGTGTGCTTGGGATTTTGCTTTGTCTAAATGCTTATGTGCAGGTTTTAGAAAATCTGCGCTGTTTTTTTATGTGACCTGCAGGGAGCAGGTTGCAGTTTATTGCATATTGTTCTACGTGTAACTGCTGTCCCTCATGTTCTCAGGTCATCCTGCAACTCATTTCAGGTGACTGCTTTGAAATGGATATATGAAAATAATAAAAAGTGTTTCCCCTCATTGTATCTCACTTCCCTGGGGAGAAGAATGAGAGTGGAATGTTTCCTTCACAATGTTTCCAGATTTAGTTATGTACTTCTACACAACTCACTCTGCTGTGCTTGAGATCTTTAAACTAATTAACTGCCAATTTCCACTATTCTTATACGTTTTGCCCTTACAGATTTCTCCACCAGACTGTCATGTTGTAGCACAAAATACTCTCAACAAGGGACATATGAACTTGTTCTCAAACTGACCTCAAACTCACACCATTTTTAATGAGATAAAGCCACTGCAAAGACCTCTTTTACACTGGATAAAATCCTCATTCTCCTTAAACCCTGGGCAGTTATCTATAGTCCTGTTCGTCTTTCTGTGCTGTAGGCTGTTCTTATCTATTTAAATGGTGAAGCAGTGTTATAATCCTGAAGTTGTAGAATGTTTGAAAGTAATTACAGCTCATCTCTCTTCTCTTTGGCCACAGTTCTGACTCTGAGGCTGAGCTGGAGTTGGTGTGTAGCCAGGCGAGGCAGGCTGGGGTATTCGATGCGGTGATGTGCACTAACTGGTCTGATGGGGGTGCTGGAGCACAGGCCCTGGCACAAACTGTTCAGAGAGCAGCGGAGCTCCCCAGCACCTTTCACTACCTCTACGAGCTGCAGGTAAAATCATTCTGCTGTGGTAGAATGTTAGCTATAAACTGAAAATCTGATGTGATAAATTGACACAACAAAGTAAAAGTACAAACTGCATGCAGCAGCAACAACAAAAACAATAATAATTACAATACAGCATCATCATTATCAACAACAACAACAAGAAAAATACTAATAATGAAGTGCACTGCAACACAGTGAAGCAACAGCATGGTTTCCATATAATAACAACAGCAACAACAACAACAATAATCATAATAGTAATGATATTACAACAACAGCAATAATAGTAATAATAATACTACTGTCACCATTGTTATTATTGGCATCTTTTATTATTATCTTCATTATTAATTATAATAATGTATTCATATAGCATCTTTTATGCATGAAATGCAGCTCAAAATGCTTTATGATAAGACTCTAATTGTGACATTATTGTAAAAACTGTAACAAGCTTGAGGTTCAGGGTATTTATTCTGGAACCCTATCATTTCTGCACTCCAGTTCAGTTTTGTTTTCCCTCGAGAAATCTTTAAAGATCTGAGCTTAGTTATGCATAAGCTTCTTAGTGTTAAGATTTTAAGTGTTCTGTATCATTTAAGAATATTTATGCTAAGTCTCCTTTGGGAAGCCCAGCTAGAATCTTTATCAAGATGCAAAGCATTCAGCTAATGATCACTCCTGACAGTGAGCGAGGTGATTATTCATCTTTGCAGTCAGCTTTGTAATTTTCCTTAAATTGCCTTACCATGTGTCCCTAAGGAAATCAGTTAGCACCTCTTATACAGACCTGTTTCATTATCAGCCTATATTTACAACAGAACACAATCCTAATAAGCAAGGCCTAAATATAACCCGCAAGGAAACAGTTCACTGCACGTAACCCACAGAACAGATCAGCAGCAGTGGTGCCAAGTTCTTTATCAGATGGTTTTCTAGTTGAATTTAAGATGAACTGAGATGAATGTGATCGTGTAGCTGCCTGTCATGAAGAAGATTCAGAAAGTGGCTCAGAAGATGTATGGTGCAAAAGATGTGGAGCTGTCACCCAAAGCCAAAGAGAAGCTGGATCTTCATGTCAAACAGGTGAGCCTCCACCAAAAGACACTATAAAAGACTGTTATTAGAATCAGACTTTACTGGCCATTTACATCTCCGGAAAATAAATAAAAGACCACTGCAAAAATGTCTTTTTGTCTTTTATAGGTGCAAGTATTAAACTCTTTATGAACAACTGACAATATTTCTCCTCATTTCCAAGTAAATATATTGCTCTTTAAATGAATTGACAATCCATCAAAATAAGAGAAATGATGCAGTGTTTACAGAACTTGAATAATTTAAAGAAAACAAATCTCTTGTTCTCTCTTAAACAAAATGGCAATAATTACCTTTGACAAATTTCTAGTAGTGTTTTACCGTCCAACTAGTCTCATTGTGAGAGGAGAGTGTCAATTACAGCAGTGTTTTTATACTTTTTCTCATTAAATAAGATGTGATTCAGGTGATCATTAACCAGTCCCTCATAAAGCAGAATGAGATGCTGGTGTACTAATTTAACAGACACTGGCATGGAATGGTCGTCATATTCATTGAGATGCTGATATAATTTATTGCAGTGGTCTCTTATGTTTTTCCGGAGTTGTATGTTTGCATATACAAGGAATTCGTCTTTGGCTGCTCAGTTTTGTACAGTTACTGAGCATATGGTGATATTTTCTAATGAAGGCGAGTTTTTGTAAGTCTACTTCACATGTACATCATAATAGGTGACATAAACCTCCACAAATATAAAGGCTTATACCAAGAAGCTTCAATTGTCTTTACATTATCTGAGGTAAGATGACATCAAAATGAATTTAAACAACCTTAATGACAGGAGGCCTTTCTAAACATTTATGTTTAAGTCATGAAAGGTTTATGTAGGTGTCATAAATGCAAATTTCCCATTTGCGGGCCTAATAAAGGTTTATCTTATCTTATCTTATGTTATCTTATCTGATTTTATCTAATAAAGCTCCATGAATACTGGCTGTAACTGATAGGTTCCTCATATTTCATAAAAAAAAACATTTCATAAATAAAACAAACCTCAAAGGTGCCACAAGCAGTCCTGGCATTCGAACCCACATCCTTCTGATCATGGGGGCAACTCCCTAACCACCAGGCCACCAACTGCACAAGTTGAGTCTTCTGCATTTAACACATTTACCTGAGAAAAGCAGTGGCGCCCGGGAAGCAGAGTGTGGGGATGATATCTTACTCAGTGGTACCATTGGCAGTCCTGGGGTTCGAACCCACAATCTTCCGATCGCAGGCACAACTGCCTAACCACCAGACCACAATCAAGGATACTTTGTCATCAGTAGCTGGGCACATGCACGCAGTGTGATGAGACAACGTTTCTACATGTTGCAGCATATTGCAACATACAGCATTCAACAGAGTGCAACTGAGTCAGTAGACAACAGACAAACAGTAAATATACACAATAATGTGATGGAAAGAGGATAAAACAGGATGAAAACCTTCCGGAGTGACTAGAATTCAACCATAAGTATGATTATTGCAACTTAGAACAAAGTGCAAGAGATAACAGAAACAATACAATAAACAGACTGTATAGCATTACAGCAATCCCCCGCTTTTCGCAGGGGTTACGTTCCAAGAGAACCGCGTGTAGTAAAAACCGTGTTATTGTGTTTTGGTTAAAAAATGCCTAAAAATGCATATTTTTATAGTTTAAACCCTAAATATGCCCCCAAATATGCTCCCAGAACACTTTTAATGTCATTTTAAACTCAGTTTAATGCATTACCCTTAATGAAAAGGCAAAGGTAAATAAATAACTAGAATGCAAAAACTTTATTGCTTAAAAAAAGTTAGCATTGACGATTAGCATTAGCTGCATGCCCTTTCTAAACAAGACTCGTGCACAAAAGGAACGTTGAAATAACTATTTCTATCCACATGTTTAGACAGGGCACCGCTTACTAATACTAAATAAACTGAGATAACTGTTGAAAATTGGGGGGGGTGTTCTTCTTCTTCTTTTTATGGCGGTTGACAACTTTTCAGTGACTCCAGTTTGGTTCTCAGTTAGACTGAGGGGTTACTGTATATGCAGATTAGTTCTTAAGTTGCATCGAGTCCATACACCCTGACTCCAGCCCCATTATTAATTAATTAATTTATTAATTTTTCTGTGGTTTTACTATGAACAGTACAGTACACTCTCACGCAAGTGCAGTCCATACTTCTAGACACACATACACACATTAAATTAATTATGAGGTATTTAAAGTGGTAATAAGGTTTGTTTTATATAATATAAAATAAAATAAAATAGGTTCTCTAATAGTAGATTACATGCTATGAAGAATCTCCTAATAGTGTGTGACGCACCACGTCTGGCTGTAACTTCAGGGAGAAGGATAATAAATATGAAAGTTAGAATCTGTGTAAGTAATTTCCAAACTGTTTTGTTTCATCTTTATGATTCTTTTCCTAAAGGGCTTTGGGAATTTCCCGGTTTGCATAGACAAGACCCACTTATCCTTGAGTAATGATCCAGAGTTGAAGGGGGTGCCTACAGACTTCACTTTGCCAATTACAGACATCCAGGCCTTTGTGGGAGCCGGCTTTCTCTCCCTGCTGGCAGCCACGGTGAGCCTTTCACTTTCTTTGAACACTTCAATATAATAAACCTGTCATTATATTTGTGACGCACCTAGTAGCTCATAATAGTTTATGCAGTTCATATAGTTTATATAGCATAGTTCATATAGTGTGGTTTTCATGGCATAGTTCATTAAGTTTAGTTAATATAGGTGACATAGCATATAGCATATATTATAGTTCATTTAGGGTACTTCATATAGCCTAGTTCATATAGCCTGGTTTGAATAGTGTATACTTCATATAGCCTAATCCATACAACATAATTCACATAGCATTGTTCATATATTGTAGTTCATACAGCGTAGTTTAAATAGTATCGTTCATATAGTTTATACAACATAGTTCATACAGTATTGTTCATATCGTATAGGACATACAGCATAGACCATATAGTATAGTTCCTATAGCATAATTTATATAGTATTGGTCATATAGTGTAATTCATATGTCATACTCCAAATAGTATTGTTCATATATAGCTCATATAGTTCATGTAGTATAGTTCATATAGTTCATGTAGTATAGTTCATATAGTTCATGTAGTATAGTTCATATAGTTCATGTAGTATAGTTCATATAGTACATTTAGTAGCACAGCTGGTACTGGTTATCTAATTATTGAGCTTGTATAATGAGTCCTGTCATTTGATGTTCCCACTGACATTAAGTGAGATGTTATTAATTTTTGGTACTTAGGGTCACTGTGATCACAAAAAAAAAAAAAAGAATTACTGTACATCCCTGCAGCCAAATGATAGGAGTGAGGGTCAATTCCAATCAGCCCCTTTAGCCAGTCTGTCAGTGGGATGAGTCAACAGTGTTGATGAGACTGAGAGAATGTGGCTCAGATTGGTCACGTATGTAGTGGATATTTTTATCCGGACGCGTTGCTAGGTTGCAAGACCTGCGCAGAGCATGAGCCCCTCGACATCTCGTCTCTTATTGGTCCGAGTGACCTTAGCGCATTTGGGTGTTTTATTGATCATGCTTCTGTGCATGCTTTTGTAAACTACTGGCATTTCCAATTGTCTTGAAGGGTTGCACACACACGTCAGTGGTTATTCTGGTCTAGTATGTTGAACATAGCAGATGGTGTTATTGATTTGGTGTTGACTTTTTTCTTTTTTTCTTCTAGCTCCAAGACGATTTCATTAACCTCTGACGAAGTCAAGTTCTAAATTTATAGACACTATTTTCCGGTGTCTTCCATGATTATTAAATAATAACGGCTTTCCGTAAACTGTTGCAGAGAAATGACTGTGCTGAAGATCCCATGTGGCCCTGTTTTCATGGCAACAATGACCTGTATAGTAACAGCCAGTAGCTGCACTGCATTAGGTAAGCTGGCCAGTGAAGAAGACTGGTTTGTAACTAAATATATAATTTTCTCATTTGCTTGCATAGGATTTACATTTTTAGAATAAAACATATCTTAGATCCAGCAGTCAGATAACATGCACTGCAATAAAGGATTGGAAAGAATATTAAATTGTTTCTCTCATTAGATTTAATTAAAGCTTTTCTTTATAGAAATAAACAAATAAATGTAGTTTAATAACAAGAGCATTAACATGATCAATATTAGATATACATAGTAGATTTAAGATAATTTTACCTGCCAAAATATTGTTTTTGCCTTGTGCCACTGTTGCTTTCATTGTAGCTTTGTGACAAAAACATCCCTGTTCCACTGCTGTGACTGTAGACTTTGGTGAACATTTCCATACCCACCACACAAGCACAGAGTACACAAGTGAAATCTCAGTGGAGGCTGGGAGAACTTTTTAGGTGAATGCTTTCTTGCCTGAATGCCGTTACTGAAATGAATGGTAACTCCGTGTAAAACGGGGCCGCTCTCAGAATAGCCTTAGCGCCTCCTCTGAAAAATGCATTAATCGTTAACCGCTTCTCTGTATTATCCAACCTGTCTGTCACAAACCCCAACCGCAGCTCCGAGTGTGAGGAGTCTAAAAATACCACTGTGAGCTGAAGAGCTCAGTAGAGACTTTTCACTGGGGTTAAGACCCCAAATGTTACTACTGTTATGTGCTATTTCAGTGTGATTCAGACATGGTCTTCATTCACTGGTTTTAAAGAACACTTTAATAGCACATATTATGCCGTTTAGCTTGTGTACTTGCTATTCGGGTACATTTTTACTACTCTGACTTTTGCTGACAAAGATAAGATCCAATATCCATCCCACTGCTTGCAGCTTCTGCTGCTCATTGCTTCAGCTCCATTTAGACTGAAGATAAACTCTGGATTACACATCAAAGCTTTTAATGAGGTCTTTGTTGAGAACTAATTGGAAATTTTTTGACCTAAAATGATTTTCAAAGAAAGAACACAAAGGACTTTCTTCTTATTTATTGATGTTTCCACTTTGGCGCTTTTCCACTTTCACAAGAAACCGTGCCGTACCACAAACAAATGTTTTTCCTTTACAAATAAAGCAACCTGTACCTGATTGGTCAAAATGTTATCACAACATGGAAAGAGGCCAAATAACAAAGAGGTTGTTTTTTATTGTTAGAAATAAAAAGTAACAACTGGGACATCGATTAAGTCCTAGCACTACTCTGTTTGGGCTGAAGATACATTTCATGGAGGGTTTTCTATGAATCTACCAAATGTATTTTTAACACTGTGAGAAACACAAAGGTGTACCAGGACATCACTAACAACTTAGTTGGTTTAGGAGTTCTTTAGACAGCTGAGAGACTATAAAAGACCACAATAACAAAAGCGACTCTGAATGAAAAACATACGACTCGTTGACACCGCTTTGGAACAATGACCAGCATAAACTGTGGAGACAGAACTGCGCTGCTGGCACATCAGAAACTCCATTAAAGGGGTGAGATTCACTGGAAGATCAAAATGTGCTATAAGTTTTGTGCCATCATGGTGTGGTTCATGTAAAGCACGGTTCCTGTGTGCTTGTGGAAAAGTGCCCTTAGTAAATGTCAGCAACACCCACCAGCTACATCTCCTCCTAACAGATGATGCTACCAAGCTAAGAGGGTGACGGCCAGCACATGCTTCTTCACAATCAGATGAAGGCAGTCACACTCAACACTCTTGAAGGAGAACTCTAACTACGAGTGTTATCATGTCAACCAAGAGATGCCTATGTTTGGTGGCATTGAGCTGAATGAAGGAGGATGAGGAACATCCATCCTAGCCACCAGTAGTCTTACCAACCCTGAAGTGAGTCAACTACAACCTCTGACTTCCAGCTAAGGATGCCTTTGGCATTTTTGGGATCAAACCTGAGATCTTCCAACAACAGAGCGAATGCTAAGGTAGTGACTCCACCCGAGATCCCTGGAAACTCTTTTCTAATGTAATATTGCGACTTACTTAAACATTTAAAGTAATCTCTATTGTCCTGGTTGATTTAAGCTTGTCCATTCGTTTGAAAATTACAACAGACTTAAGTTTATTTTGTGTCTGTAAGGTAACACTTGAAGGCTTATCTACAGTATGCAGCTTTATATAAAGCCTCGGTGGAGCCCACAGTAGCAGCAAACACAGTTGCAAATAATGCATCTTGCCTGTAGTTGTCCATGTAAAATTGAAGTTGACCTTCTTCCGAGAAAACGCCATCTCTGTGGGCTCCCGCACATTTTTAATAACTTTTGATTAATGTGCTCTCTGGACACCTAGTTTTGTGCTTATTTAATAAAGTGGGCTGTTTACCCAGGCAGGCAAAAGAGTCTCGGAGAGAGAGAATATGTTGTCTAGTTCCATCGTTCACTCTGACGTTTATTCTGAAATGTAATTTTCCTTCAGGGGAGACCGGGCACTTTTGGCTTTGGTCATCATGTAATATTTACTGGGCTGAGTGATTTTCCTCATTCTGTGGGACGGGTTGCACTTCAATTGTAAATGAGTAATACCTCTGTGCATCTAACAGCTCTTATCCACTAATCATGTTAGTGATTCAGTGTTAGGTTCATTCACGGCGTGCAGTGTTTCTCCAACACCAGTAGATTATGCAAACGTAGCGTAAATGTGCACAGTTTTTCAGTGCTTTCAGTGTTTCAGGTTTATGCACTACAGTGTTTTTTGTTGTTGTTGTTTGTTCATTTGTTGTAAAATCATGCTGAATGTACTGGAGACAGGTAGAAAGGTTATGTCTGCAATGGCTTAGTATTCTATGAACAGTCCCCTGGTCGACCCAGAGGGGTTTATGTGCTGCCTTTCAGGAGGGCAGTTCGGGGCACATTCGAGTTTTTTCTACACTCCTCTGGGATCTTGTGTCACTGAACATTGAGCATGCAGTCAGTCTTGGAGCCAGAAATAGCGCTGCATGTAGACGATGCGAATTTGAACTGCAAAAGTGAGACAAACAGTTAGCTCTGTAATTATCGGCACCCTTGGTAAAAAATCTCGCAAATGTCACTGGGTTTAAAACGTGTCCGTGGTTAATTAGCTCATTCTCGCAACGGAAGTGTGAAATCTAACCTTCTCCAAATCTGTTTTTATTCTTTTAAAGTTATAGATTTTTAACAAAACCATGTGTCTTAATAACTGGCACCCATAGTATTAACATATTATTCAACCTCTCTTTGTCAGCATAACAGCAACGAGTCTCCTCCAGTGATGTTTCATGAGATTTTGGACTCTCCTCTTCAGGTCAATCAATAGATTTTCATTTGTGTTTGGGTCGGGGAACCAGGATGGCCGCATCAAAAGCTTGCATTTGTCTTCACTGAACCATTCTGGTGTGAAGTTGGAGGTATGTTTTGTAATACTGTCCTGTTGCAAAGGTGGAACTATGACCCAGTTTAGCTTTTTGGCAGTATTCTATTACAGTTACCTGGTATTTTAAGTCCGGGGGCTTTTGGTGGAAAAGAAGCCCCATACATCACAGATCCTTCACCATATTTCACTGTATATATATGTTTGCATTAAATTCATCCTTAACATCTATTCAAAATTTAAGTTTGTACAAATTATAATTAAAACCAAGGTTTAGTCAAAGTTCTAGTAGAGACCATTAAACTCTAGGGACTTATATTTGTGGTTAGATGAAAAAAACCTCTGTTTTCTCTCATCCACGTTTTCCTAGCATGAAGATGGTGTCTACATTTTTTAATCTTAACCCAAAAATGCTACACCAGCTATAAATCTCCAACTGTAATATTTGGAAATCCTTGCCTTTTTTTACCACCTCTCTCTTTTGTGGATAATAATTCCAGCCAGGGCTGTTTTAAACCTATGAATTATTCCTCTAACTGTGTATATGGACATTTTCAATTATTTAGCTATTTTTACAGCCATTTCCTGATTTCTCTTGTGTTGTTTCTTTCTTGTATTCTATAATCCCTGTGTTGATGAATGACTAAAGTCTGTCACCTCGTCTTTTTACATTTACGGTATTTATCAGACGCTTTTATCCAAGGCGACTTCCATTCCCTAACTACAGGGGACAGACTCCCTGGAGCAACTTGGGGTTAAGGGTCTTGCTCAGGGACCTATTGGTGGTTTTGCTGAAGGTAGGATTTGAATCCTACCCACTACGCCACCACCACCCCAGTGAAACAGAAAATCACAGACGGTTAAGTGTTCAGTGTTCAGGTTAAGTGGTTTTAGAAACAGTGAACTAATAAGGAAAACATGCATTAGTTACTTTGAAGTTCATACAAATTATGAAGGGTGTACAGTGGAACATTTAGTTGACTGTGTTGTTATCATAAGGTTATATGTTTTTTAATTACTTTTACTTCAATTAAAGATGAGTTAGCCTCACCTAATTTAGAACAAAGACATTTTTTTATTTTAAACCATCTCTACCAAGGATGCCAAGTAATTTACCAAGTAATTGTGGAGCCTAATGTAGTCTTGATTATCAAGAGAACACATGCTTGCAAAACTTATTGGCAGAGTTCAAGCCTATTTTGAAGGCACCCAATCCTCACGGAGGCCTTTTCTAACCAAATTAATTTACTAATTCCATCCAAATAATGTGGGCGGATGGGGAAAAAGGAAAAATACAAAGAACGAGAGGTTGTGAGGGTACAGTTCCTGTTCCAGGCACAGTGTAAGAACAACACACAGCCTGAATGCTGAAAAGCCCAGCCTGCTATTAAGAGCCCTGGGGGCACACACAGCGCAGCAGGTCCAGCAGTGGTGAGCAGCTAAAATGACACTGGCAGCTAATGTCTAAAGTGTGGTTGTATTTGCATAAAATTACAAACATCAGAGTTGCTAGTGAGATTTCCGTTGAACCCTGCTATGCTAAAAGGAGATTATGACCACCCCTCGGGACTAATGTCAATCAAATCTCGTCCAACCTGTCATATCTAGCTTAACTTTGTTGATTTATTAAATATCTAATGTATTCTGTTGAAAGCCAAAAATAGCACGTTTTATGATCTCTGTCTGTTATACATACTTGCTCATGTACTGTATGAACCATACAGCTTTTTCAGGCAGACATATTATTAAACATGTTCCATGTTTCATGCATGTGTCATGGTGGATGATGCTGCAAGTGTGACATTTAAAAATAAATGTGCATGTGATGTATTTTTAATGACTTTTTTTCCCGGACGCATGTTAGAAAAGTAAAACTTGCACGCTCCTGGTGGTCACGTCAGCCGTCTCCGAGCTGATAAGCCCATTGCATCACTGCGTAGTTGGATGCCATAGATCATAAACTGTCAATCACTCTGTTGCTATGGAAACTGATGAGAGCCTGGCCCTCTAGGTAACAGCATCCCTCCAAAGCTAGAGCGTGTGAGATCGTTCAGCTGGTGGAGGAGCTGTGAGTGTTCGCACTGACAGACCACCCTCGTCCGACGAACACCAACGTTTCTTTTCCCAGCAGGAGCAAAACACTAGGAAACGTGCTGGATTAGACAGGTAGGTTTCTAATACTTGTGCTTCTGTTTTGTATATTTTTATGTTTTGTAAAGTGAAACATTAAGGGATGTGCTCCGCTCCACTTTCTCGTAAAGACAGGCTGGAACTTAGGCAACAGAATTGTGTGCTTTCTAGTCCGTCGCTCTCTTCTTAAAATAGGAGGCAGCACACTGGGATCAGAAAAAAAATATCTCTTTCTGTCTTTTGCAGAAAAAAATCACATAATAATTATTCAACAAAGCATTACTTATGCTTTTTTCTGGCTTAATTCAAAGGATAGCCACAAAAAAGGCTTGGAGTTTGGAGATATGGTTCTACGTGACTGTGGCAAGGGTATTAATGACTAATTAATATTAGGAATAAGACTATAGACATATTATTTATAGTGGGTTGATATAGTTAGAACAACTATGTTTAAAACTATGTTATTATTCTAGAACTGTCTGGGAGTCCCATTAGTAGCTCAAAAACTCTTTAAAATGATGTCTACAAGCTTTGACATTGTCCTTCTCCCTCATCAAAAGAAGGGTACTAGAATATTAATATTAATACTGTTCATTACAGAACCATTTTTGTTATGTGCGTTAGATATGTGTATATATTTCTTTGCATTTCTCCCAGTTTTCTTCTGTCCAGTTCCACCCGCAATTCCAGCAACACTAGGATGGTGAAGGCTAACACATGTTTGCCTCTAATGTAGTGCCATTGGGTTTAACATGCTTGGATGAGAACACTGTCAACACTTACTGTTAAATTAACAAATTTTCATGCTGGTTCATTTCATTAACAGCAACGTGGGGAGGGGGGTAACAACATCCTACCCCCTCAGAAAGACCAAGGTTAATTATATTCCTAACAACAGATTCACATTTGCATATGTAATTGACAAAAATGGTTCTTTAGGCGACTCCAATGGCATCACTGAATGTACATTGTTGTACATGTTTTAAGAGTGTTTATGTAATGAAAACAATCTTCTCTTGAAATCTTAGATGTCCAGTTAAGAAATTCAGAGTGCAGATGTTGCCTCTGCATGAGCATTATTTTAGAAACTTTTTTAATTGACTTTTTATTGCAGTGAGCTTCATTCCGGTAATTACAAACATGCACTGCAGTGTACTAAATTTCTTCTAACCCTGTTGGAAAATCATTGGAGTTTAGGCAAGAAGTGAATTCATCTGTTCAGTAAAAATCTGATATTTATACCCACAGATATTCTAAAATTACACTGTAATGTAATATTCTGTAATGACTAACAACCTACACTAATGATGCTGTATTGATTGTTTTTGCTTTACAGAACTTTCTGGAGATTTGACCTTCCATGAGAATGAAAGCCATCACCTCTAAATAACAGTTCCATGAAAGCTGCCTCTGTCCATTATTCCATTAGACAGGTCTTGTCTCTTTTAACAAACAATGGAACCAGAGGAGACCAGCTCAGCAGAGATCCCAGAGAAGGTAGGCTTGAAAAGAAAGTTAACAGGTCCACCCAGACTTCTTCTGGGCAAAACCAAATCTCCAGAACAGGATAAGAAGAAATCAGATGCTCAAGCTTTGAGGAAGCAACGGCGAGACAAAAATAACGATGTGGTAGAAGAGCACCAAGGCGACAACGAAGCAGGGTGCGAATCACATGACGTAGAGAGTCGAAGCCCTCAACCTGCCTTCACTGCAGAGGAAGGAGAAACTCACAAAGACCTCAGAGAGGAGCCCTTAGAAGCACTTTCAAGGTCACAGCCGAGCCAAGCCAAGGAACGCCATGGCAAGAGTAGACTGAAAAGAAGCAGAGCTAAAGCAACTATTAGAAGGCTCTTCCTCCCTGCCCTCATGTGTTTTAGGAGGAGAAAGCAGTTACATCATGCATCCGAGGATGGAGAAGATCAGAACTGTGTCGAGGAACCTCCGACCCTTCCAGGTGATTCTTTAGTTGCAGCCGAAAGATGTAAAGCAGACTTCATTAAGACAGACGGCACGAGGAAAGGAAAAAGAAAGTTTCGTGTTCGAATGTGGCCCATTTTCAAGAGACTTGCGGTAACATCCAGCAACAATCAGAAGGAAGGAAAGGATAGTGCAGGGCAAGACAATTCCACTTTTTTTGAAATTACCTCTGAAAAAAGTCTGGAAAAATCCAACTCTGCTGCTGATCAGTCTGATTACTGTGCTCCAGAGCCATCTGGGGATAAAACCATGGATGAGCAGATGAAAGGATCAAGTGAGATTCATGAGGACATGGTAAGAATCCTTGAGGAAAGCTGTCCTGGAGAATATCTAGAGCACAAAGAAGAGGGAAAAGAGACGGATACACTGAGTGTGGAGGTGAACGTTGACTTGAACAATCTTGAGAAAGTTGAACAAGGACGCTCTCGAGATCAGGATGCTTGCGGATACCTTCACTCAAACGTAAAAAATGAAGAGGACACAAAGATGCAGATTAGTGAGCTATCAGAACCTGATGGACTCTTAGACTCTGCGGGCCCCCCAGTATGTATTAATGAGTGTGATTTAGACACAAGTGTTGATGGGATCTCCCCATGTATTTCTAATGTGGTGGTCATAAATGACCTAGATAAGATTGTAGCAATTGAGAACGAAGTCAAATGCAAACCAGTTATTACAATAGAAGATGTTCATTCATCAGATGAAGAAGACCATGAACCAGTGGAGAATGACACTCAACAGCCTAATACACTTTCACCACTTGTTTCAATGAACGGCTCCTGTTGTCCATTCACGGTGAAGAGAATGGCGAAAGACACGTTACAGATTTTGGACCACAGTACCAGCAATAGTCCGTGTTCAGAGATCCTACTGATGCAGACTGCTCTCTCATTGGTCCATGCAGCCATCAGCGGGGCTATGGAACAGCTTTCAGCGGAGCTGCAGAGTAATCAGATAGATCGGGACCATGCTTAATTCACACGGCCCGTACTCACAGCATGCAAAGAACATTTATTTCAACAATCTTATTATTGGAGCATACATTCGGCCTCGTGGCTGTATGAAAAATCAATGTTCTTTCTTCAGTGATCCGTGTTAGATGAGTTAGCATTGTATTGATTGCATTTTAATTATGCATGGCTATGCCATTTATAAGAGAACACGAACTGTTCAACTACCGCTGTCATGCATATTGACCTGTAATTTATGTAATGATTTTCGAATGGTGATGTCGATATAATAAATGTCCTTGCAAAAGAAGTATATATTGCGATTGAGGTTTTGTCCATCACACCAGTACTCGAGGCTGTGGGAGGTCCCATATGTTAGAGTAGGCAAAATCTGCCAAAAACGTGCAATTCATAACCAGTTTATTTCATTATTTGTCCCACAGTTCATATTTTTAGCCAGAATGTGACATTATCTTTCATATCGCTGGGACATAGGTCTAGTTTCTATAGCAATGGATAACCCACATATTACAGTGCTGCACAAGCACGTTTTTAACTCCCAGGAACCTTCTGTTGTGTATGAAACAAGATGTCTGGTATGTTCTCCAGCTGATCGTCATTTGTGTGGATGCCGAACCCACAGGAATAATTCAAAGGGGGGTGTTTAAATAAAGGGAAATTTGTGGGGAGAGTAGATAGGGAAAGAAGTCTTTTATCTTCCTGTGGAGCATGTTCATTCATATTTAAATACAGACCATAGAGTAAAATGTTTCACGCCCAAATGCTCCCGGGCCCAACTCCTCAGAGCATTTGGGGTGGACTGGCTGCTTGTTCCTGGATTAGAAGGGAATGGTGATTGCCTTTTTTTTTTCTTTTCATTCCGCTTCTTTTCAGCATCCTAGCCCTAACAACATAGAAAAAAATCTTCAACTCCCAAAGCAAGTGCTGCCCTCTAGTGCTAAAAGTGAAAGGGGTCATAACCTCAAAGTGTTCAGACAAAACATTGTCAAAGATTGTTCACTGTGACTGTTCATTGTTCATTGTTACTGCAGTTCAAATACAAATGTGCTTCACTGAAAATGCCATTTATTTAAAAAAATAATCAGAACACAGTATTACACAACGTTACGCAGTGCCGATAAAATAAAAGTCAGAAAGAGACCATTTAAAACTTCTCATCACAGTACACTGACCTCTTCCTCAGCGTTCAATAAATACTCAAAATCTGGCCTGTGCACCTTCCTGACGCAAGTCATCTTTAGCGTTGATTTACCGTTGCATTAGGGACCTAAAGGTCAGCTCATAGCATGTATCACACATTTCTCCACCAGCGCTGATGATGGCTGACCTTTAAGACAGCGTGGTTTCAGGTGACAAAGCCAGCGATGTTACTGCAGCGCCCTTGAACTTCGACATTATTATAAGGAGATATTTTCACTTCTAGTGCCATTACCACATAATACCAATTATGCAAGATTTCTGTTTATGTGATGAGGTGCCAAGTAAAGTGGTTTTGACTACTTTCAGTTCCATACAGGGTAACCTTTAACTATTTCTTTTAGAGTGAATCACTTAAGCACAAAGCACCAGTTGGACACATTCTTTCATAACATTAGTCCAGTTCTTAGAGCATTTCACAAAATTAGGCACTATACTAATGTGGCAACACTAACATACCGTACAATGAGGGAAGGAATGCTATTTTTGTGATTCACCGCAGACCAGATTCGGTTGGGCTAAGTGCTTTTAGTGCTTTTAGCGTCACTTGGCAAGTATTTCTAAGGCACTGAACCAGATTTCACAGAGGATTAATCTCGTGTTTTTTAGGGTGGATTGTTCGTGAATGTGAGTTCAAGCTATTGGCTACAAAACATT
The DNA here is from genome assembly GCA_037974485.1 of Hemigrammopetersius urotaenia. NCBI lineage: Eukaryota > Metazoa > Chordata > Actinopteri > Characiformes > Alestidae > Hemigrammopetersius > Hemigrammopetersius urotaenia. Next base: position 3,827,909 of record JBBPDC010000156.1, on the reverse strand, counting down.
AAGAAAACAGTTCTGTACTTCTGTAGATTTTACAACAATTTGACCATAATCAGAAACCTTATTCAGATTCATTGTTTGTGCTGGTTTTTGTGCATGACAGTCTTAGAAAATACAGTATTACTGAACAAAACACAACACCTAGCTCTTCAGTCCAGCGATGCCCAGTTACATCCACAAGCCACAACAGAATGAACACTAACACTGAACTCGTAAACAGAGGGGGCTTAAAACAGCACTTCTTGAACTGAAAGATACTGACAGGGGTTACATGAGACAGGACAAAAAAGTGTCTGAGGTCAAAGATGAGTGGAGATTGCATGTTAACGATGGGGGGGGGGTCCATCGAACAACATTGTGTCACTCCACAGTCACAGCATCCACACTCTCCTGAGACACCTCAGAGTCCAGAGAGTAGCATGAGCTGCCGTTGTCCTGAGCGTCCCGGACAGCCTCCTCGGCTGTGGCTGCCGCCGTGATGTCTGTCGGTCCCTCGCAGCCATGGAGGAGCTGGCCACAGAATCGGCCATAACGGTGGTACCGCAGAGGCTTACCCACATGGGCAAACATGTGCTCCTGCAGCTGACTCTTGTGAGAGAAGCGCAGGTTGCAGACAGCGCAGGCCATTTTCCTTTTGCGGGTGAAACCTGCGGTTGGGCTGCTGCCACCCCGCCTCAACTCGGCCGCCAACTCGTCAGCCAGAGCCTGGCTTTGCCGCAAGGCTTCCTCTAAAGTGCCACCGTCCACTCGCTCTTTCTGGACCCGTCTCTCTTCCAGTCCCCTGCCATCTCCACCTCCATCCTCAGAGGGTCCCCCTTCCATAACACTACTGATCGAGGGCTCCAGGGTGCAGGCCGCGTGGCTGAAAAGATGCTCCTGCAAGCCCTCAGGGGACAGACAGCGTTCACCACAGCGTGGGCACAGCAGGGCTAACGGACCGTCCTTGAAGAGAGCTGCCGGACAAGGGCTGCCCTGGGTTGAGGGGAGAGAACCGGGTGCCTTATGTTCTTCCTCTCCCTCCTCCTGTTCCTCCTCCTCCACCCTCTCCTGCTTGATTCTGGCCGAAATGGAGTTTGAATCGTCCCCTGAGGCCACAGAGGAGACAGCTCGAAGGGTGCAGGACGGGCGCTCTGATGAAAGCCCTTCCAGCCCCACAGCCAAAGCGGGCCGACTGCTATGAGAGCGATCAGCGCGGGTGCTGGAGCAACCATCCTCGGTGTTCCGCGATCCGCCTGCTGCCTTCAGCCCTGAAGACTCTTTAGCACCTAACTGGGAGGAGATCTGGATGCCATAAAGGTTGGACATGCGAATGGAGTCAGAGGAGGCATCAGGTCCACCCTCACCCGCCTTGCGGCACAGCTGGTACGCGTGAAGGAACTTGATGCCGTCCTGCAACCTGCCCTGGTCTACAGGCTGCTTGGGGCCCATGCCGGTGTACATGATGTGCAACAGGTAGCTGAAGACGTCTGGCTGGATGTCCGTGGGCTGGATCTTAATACACTCACTGAACATTGGGAAACAATCGGGAAACACTCAGCTAGTATACTGCATGTTTTCATCCTGCACATACTGACCACTTAGACTGTTTCTCTCTGAGGCAATACAGCAGAAAGCTGTTGAAACAAATCCTTGAATCTCCAAGTGAGTAACTTGAGAGGGAGACATGTCCTTAACTTTTAATCTATTCTAATGTGACATGATTTCATTTTGAAGGGCCCATATCATGGAAAATTGAAGTTTCCCTCACTTTTATGAATCAGTTTTATACAATACCTAAACAGTGTAAAAGTATCAAGGTTTATCTTTCAGTCCCAAGACCATACAAAATATATATGGAAACTTAGTTGCGTAAACAGCCTGTTTCCAATTCACTATTTTCTGATGTCACAGAAACCTCATTTCAGTATAGCTGCCTATTTGGCCCACAGTAGTCTAACCCCACATTTTTAATACTGACGTTAGCAGGCGTTTTTGAATGAGGAACAGCGTGGGATGAACAGTCTACTTCATTCTAAGGGATAAAATAAGGTTGGGAAATGATCAAGTGAAAATGATCAAGGGTACATAACCCTGCACAAAATTATAAGTAGACAGGAGGATAAAATGAAAGGCAAGAAAAATTTCTAATCATTTTGGACCATTTCTACTGGCTTGGTGGCCATGTAATTTTGATCCATTGTATTTTCAAATTAGGTCAAATGTAAAACAACAAAATTGGAGATGCAGGGTTTTGTTCTGAAAAGTGACAGTGTATATACCATGTTGCTGGTATACAGTCAGAAAAAGTATTTAGAATTTTCTTGTAATACTATTGTAATATCATCTTGCAAATGTGCTCCTATGAGCTTATGTCAGCAGGGACACCAAGGAGATCTTTTTCAGTTTGGCTGACCTGGACTGATGAATGAAGATCATCTTGAAGTAGTTGGAGAAGGCAGCCAGCACTGCCCGATGGGCCTTGAAGTACACATTACCAATGGCCACTGTGCAGTCGCACAAGAACCCAAACTCCCTTTGGACATTCAGCTGCTGCAGGAGGAACAGACTGTGGCTGGACACGTCCATGATACCTCCTTTAATAACCTAAGAACCTGCATAGACAAAAAGAACACGGAAAAGTACAATCATGATGAGAAATACTGAGGAACACTCATCTAACATAGAATGAATGTGCTTCCAGCATGTATATTACCGTGCCAAGTCTTGAGCCTCCCTTCATTTCTTTATATTTTGCTTCAAATTATCTTGTTGGTGCAAAAATACTAGTTTATGTCTGTCAAGCTTTCTTAACTTTGGCATATTGTGTCGATTCATTTGAAGAAATGGAAACAAATGTTCCAACCACTCAGCATTCAGCACCACCAGTATACTGATCACCGCCTGATCATCTGGAATCATCTGCTCCTGTTTC
>JBBPDC010000156.1:3805464-3820631 GCA_037974485.1 Hemigrammopetersius urotaenia | reverse complement strand
TATGCAGCATGTATTTTATGCTTTATATATAATTAGGACTTTACCAACTGTCAATAGTGTAAAAACACATTTATAATGAGTTTATGTAGATTTATAAGGTGCATAGATATCTTTATTCTACTGGTTTGCCTTTATTTCAAACGAGCCCAAAAAAATGTAATTTTGAGAAAGAACGCACCACATTTTTTTTTCTTCGGGATTTAATTCGTTCACCAGGTGAAGCAGTGGGCATCCAGTGACACAACATCTGGGGAGCAGTGTGTGGGGACGGTACCTTACTCAAGGTTGCCACTGGCAGTCTTGGGATTCGAACCCAGGCCTTCTGATCGCGGTGGCAACCCCTAACCACTAGGCTAGTTTATATAGACTTCTAAGGAACATATATACATAGACTTGAAAGCCTGGATATATTTGTATCTTGCACATAAACATACAGTATGTCATTTATGCATCATATATAATTATGACTCCTCCCCAACATACTCAAAGTAAATCTTCTACATAATTGCAAATACAGTCTTGGTCATATGTTTTTACATAATTCTGTTCAATTAAGCTGTTAAGATTTAACAATCGTTCTGGAGTATTTTGGTTTAAAATTTTGCTCTCAGAGTCCCCCTCTCCCAGTCCTGAATGGATTTAGAATTATGTTTTTGGGCAAAATCTTCAAATATTCAAATTGTTCAATGATACAATGATACATTTGTCGCAATATAATAATGACTCATCTGATTCATATCACCACTGCTTTTCTGACTCTAATTTCCGCCAGGACAGCATTTCATGTAAAACTACTGTCACATATGTTTACATTTTAATACATTTTTATGAAGAAATCATGAATACTAAACAATAGGATTTCAAAATGTATAAATAATCATTTCTGAGACATCACACCTTTTCAAGCTTTACAACAGGTGTAATATGCCACTAATTCACTCATAGTATCAGCATGGAATGCCTTTCATAACTATTTGCCACATTTATGCATGAAAAGTACAAGACATTGAAAATGACACTTGAAGCACCTTTAATTTGTGATTATGGACACTCTGAGTACCTGTTAAATTAGACTGGTATTGTTCTTGTGACATTCATTAGTCAAATGTCAGTTATTTAAATAAGTATAATATAGTTTTGGGTAGATGAGTTTATAAGTTGTTGACAGGCTTTGTTTATAACTGCTGCATACATGAAATGTCTTATTGCATCATACAAGCTCTGCTTTTTTTCCCTTCGTAGTCCTCCACAGGGTGATGGCAAGGCCAAGTCACAGTGAGCATGTCTTGCAGCAGCTTAACAACCAGCGTGAGTGGGGCTTCCTGTGTGACTGCTGTATTGCCATCGGTGACACTTACTTCAGGGCCCACAAGGCTGTGTTGGCAGCCTGCAGCTCCTACTTCAGGATGATGTTCATTCGAGACCAGCAGGGAACGATGCGTCTTGATCTCAGCAACATGCAGATCAGCGCAGAATGCTTTGACCTCATCTTGCAGCTCATGTACCTGGGCCGAATCATGGTGGGTCACTTTGAGTTTGAGGAGCTTAAATCCTCCATGGCTTATCTGCAGATGTACTACATCCCTGATTCTCTGGAGGACCTCCGAGACATCAGAACGTCCAACCTTACTCCCTCCTCTTCAGCCTCGTCCTCATCGTCTAGCTCCTCGTCCTCCTCCAGTGCTGTGGGAGGCAAGATGATGTTTGGTGTACGCATGTTTGAGCAGAGGAGGCCGAGCTCCGCCGATACTGAGCATGTGCCCAAGATTCCAAACGCAGCCACCCGTCAAAACATTAACATCTCTACTGTGAGGCCTGTTGAGGATGTGGCCCTCACACTTACTCCAACACATTCAGACAATCTGGTGGAGCAGCCTTGTGACTTGAGAAAGAGGACCTCGGGCCGAAGCTCCACCTTGAAAGAGCGGCCCCGGTTCGGCCGTACTTACACATGTGATGACTGTGGCTTTGTCTTCAGCTGTGAGAAGCTGCTCATTGAACACATTCTCACATGCACCAACCGCAAGGCCTACCAGGCTCCCAGAGTCGGCAAGGCAGACAACGATTCCAGCAAAGCCGAGAGTTCTGCCTCTGAAGGAATGGAGGAACACAGATCAGTTTGCAAGGGTGAAGAAGACTGGTCTGACACCAAATCGGACTCAGGAACTGTGATCAGGTCCATTGCTACAGGAATGGACAGTGATTCTGCCATGCCCAGGAATATAACTATCAAAGTAGAGCAGGAAGAAGATTCAGACACAGAGATGGAAAACATCAAAGTGGTCCAGGTGGGCAACCATAGCCTGGGGAGCTGCAAGGTCCGACGAAGGACGTTCAAAGCTGACGTTGCAGACCATATGAGATTTGACAGTGAGGAAGAGGCGGGAGGGTCCGCCATCGATGATGCCGCCAGTGCCCTAGAGGTCCAGAGTAAGGAGTCTAGTTTGGAAGGAAATGAGCCCAGGATCAAAGAGGAAAAGCCAGATGGGGATTCCACTCCATGTGAGCTGTGTGGAGCCTTGCTGACTGAGGAGGACCAGTCTGCTCATTACATTTCCAACCACATGGGACATATATGTGCCTGCGGAAGGTGCGGTCAAGTGCTTATCAAGGGCAGGCAGCTGCAGGAGCACGCTGAGCGCTGCGGGGAGCCTCAGTGTGTGGAGACAGACTCCCCAGGTGAGGATTCTCCGCTGCCTGAGGAAGGCCAAGCCATGGAGGAGGGCTTGCTGGAAGGCGCTGACTTGGGTTTCCGATGTCCCCTCTGTGGCTTAATATTCGAGACTGAAAGTCTGGCCGTGGAGCACACGCTGTCCTGCCCTGAACAGGAACCCTTCCGGCCTGCAATGATGGAAGACGGCGGTGAACCGGACCACCGGCGCAAGCACTTCTGCGCCATCTGCGGCAAAGGTTTCTACCAACGGTGCCACCTGCGGGAGCACTACACCGTGCACACCAAGGAGAAACAGTTCACCTGCCAGACCTGCGGCAAGCAGTTCCTACGGGAGAGGCAGCTTCGGCTGCACACTGACATGCACAAAGGTATGGCTCGGTACGTCTGTCCCGTCTGCGATCAGGGCACCTTCCTCAAGCACGACCACGTGCGCCACATGATCTCTCACCTGTCGGCAGGAGAGACCATCTGCCAGGTGTGCTTCCAAATCTTTCCAAATGGGGAACACCTGGAAAAACACATGGATGTTCACCTGTACATCTGCGGTGTGTGCGGGGAGAAATTCCGCCTCCGCAAAGATATGCGGAGCCACTACAACCTGATGCACACCAAGAGACAGTGAGACAGCTCAGGAGTGTATGACATGAAAGTTACAAATAAGCCATTTTATATCAATGTGAGAAGACATCTATGCACTTAGACACCAAATAATTACTTAAAACTGCACTTTTAATGGTATGCGTAATCCAGGTGTTTTGGTCAGCTTTCGTTGTGGGATTCAGTGCCTCAAGCTCTAAGCATAACACCATTGGTGGAATCTTAGTCGAGCACTCTACACGTAATCCGTGGAAGACAGTATGTCTTTGTTTTGTTTAACAAACTTATCAGTCTAAGATCAAAGTTTCCATACCATTTTAGATGCTGGTATCTAGATTTGGTATCTTCCCTCACTTGATATGCCGAGCTCTGTGTACCTGCTTGTCTTAAGAAAGTTCATTTAAACAGAGCTTTTCTACTTTGCCAATAATATTTTTGGTGCTCTACATTTTCTGAGGAAAATATGATTTTTTTTCTTACTTTGATTAATAAAAGCCCTGGAGGAATTCTTCCAGGGGTAGATGTTCAAAAACCATACATCTGTATTAAAAAGCTATATAGCATTAAGGGGTATAGTGTAGACCCTTTTTGCTACGAAACACTAAAATGTTGCTATTAATACAAATCTCGAAACACTCTTTAGTTGACCCCTCTAACCAGCTGTCCTCTGTCATTGGTCTTATTTCTGTGAAACTTAATCTGGACTTTAACATCTTAACTATGCAACTTGAGCTTGTTATTTTAAATCGATTTATTATTTAGTCAGAATTCAGCTAATAAGTGCTGTCATTAGATGCTATCTGCTGTTTTTTTTTGTAAATGAAAGATTTGTTTGGAGGATTTTTTAAAAACTCATACAACACAAACTCAAGGTATACTATGTATGTTTTCAAGAGTTATTTATACTGCAGTGATGAAACTGATGATCTGAAAAATCTTGATATTACATATTATATGTGTATAGAGTAGGTTTGGTCCTAGTGGGATGAAAACAGATCACAGTAGAGGCACAGACAGTCACACTAGAGTTAATGCATGGTACACAATGACACCTTTTTTTCCTTTTTTATTTGAAGTGACCAGTTTTTGTTAGGTTTTTGGTGTGGTATAAACTGTTTCACATCTCACAAGATTCTTATGTGTGCTGTGCAACAGTACAACAGTAGGAGAAAATCTTGATGTGGTAAAAAATGTCATTTTATGCCTTGGTGCACATTGTGATATTTTACTACATGAAAGACTAGAGAAGACTTTGTCATTGCTACAGAGTTGTCTAAAGTGTTTTGTGGGAGTCCCTATTAATATTAATGGTGGCTAAGAAGCAGTCACAGGTTTAGAGAACCATACATGAAGCCATCAATGCAAGATCTCATGTTCTGTGTGGCAAATTTGTATGAAATTCGGTTATTAATTTCCTTACTGAATGACGAGTATATGGGTCATCCTACATAAGTAGTTCAAATGAAAGTTAGAATAATGTCAGCATGTCATTTTTATAGAATTGCTTTAACTTCATGCTGCACTTTAACTACAATTTATACATTTACGGTAAAAACGATAGTTTAATGAACTTGTTACCTTTATAAATCTCTACATTTCTAAGTCAAAACACAAAAATAAATCAGAATTGAAGACAGTAGTGTTTTGTTCTGTGATAGTAATGCTACCCATTTTGTTCATTTACATTTTTAAGCCAGGTTTTTTCAGTACCTGCTGTAGTCTTGCCTACAGTCTATCAAAATAGTTCAGTGAAATCTGTTTTAAAAAAAAAGAAGAAAAAGAAAAGTCACTACTGAAGCAAATCTCAAAACAGAATAGACAAAAGCGAAATCTGTCCAAAATGAAGACGAGTGAATTTTGCATGTAGCCGTATTGACAAAATGTTCAGTAGTTAAGTACATCTAATAGTATGTCTGGAGAAATTGTCAGCCTGAATTATTTTAGCATGGGGCATAAAATAGAAAAAAAAAACCCTCTATATTAATATTTACCCATTTGAAAACTAATTTTGAACCCCTTTTATAGAATGACCCATAGATTTAAGCATTTTGTGACATACAGGTTGCCTCCATAAAATGAAAAGTTTTATTTTTATTTCATTGTTTTTTTTCCCCTTTTTTTAAAATATCTGGACAATAGTGACACATGCCTATTGCCAGTCTTCAAAATTTGTAATTTTCTGCTGAATATATTGCATTTTAAATGTGATCTGTTAAGATTGGTGGCAGTTTTCTTATAACCACATCTGTTATTAAAAATGTATTTAACTCTCAAGTGTGCTGATAGACATGCGAGAAAGATTTGAGATAAAAAACTGTTGTAACTCTGAAAATGGTTCTGCTTTTTTATTTTAAACATTACTATGATTGTTATGTAAGAGTAGTTGTCGAGAATAAAATGAGAGAAAAAAATGTTAAATGAAACAAAAGCATGATTCATGATCATATTATTCAGACATGATCAGTCAAATAACAATCACCCACATATGGATCCGTTGGATATTTATTGCACTGCTTCTAAACTCCTAAGCACTGATGAGAGGTGACTATTTAGATTCACTACAGTTTTAGTGGTTTAAAATGTTCGGTATTGATTATAGCTAACAGTGTAATTGGAAATCCAGATCTAGAGCTGATGCCTTCCAAACAAGCTGGGCAAATATAAAGTAAAATGGCCCCTTGTAGTCACATGTGAACACACCACAGCACACAGTGTGAATAGTGTGAAATTCTTTCTCTGCATTTAACCCATTCACCAAGTGAAGCAACGGGCAGCCAGGAACACAGCGCCCAGGGAGCTGTGTGTGAGGATGGTACCTCAGTGGTGCCACTAGCTGTCCTGGGATTTGAACCCACAAACTTCTCATAACAGGGGCATCTCCCTAACAACTAGGCCAACCCCCCCAAAAAACCCCCAAAAAAACAAGTAGCTAGAGTCACTTTAAGCACTACGAGACCAAACCCCTTCATTTTAGCCCCTAAAATTATGGGGAAAGTGCACAGATTATGGGGTAAAACTACTGAATTTTCCCCTTTTTTCAATTTGTACCTTAAATAATAGAACCTCCTAAATTAGCACCTTAAATTTAAGATGAATGGCTTTCACATTCATGCCTTAATCAATATTTAAGGTAAAATGTAGGGATTGGTTTCACAAATCAATGGCAATTTAGTTCAAATTAAGGAGTTTGGTGTATTTTCAGGGATAAAGTAGCATTAAGTATTTTTATATTGCTTATATTGCTTTTAAATTATGTAAAAATGAAAAATGCTGCAAGATTTTGGTACGTCTGATGGGGAAAATCTTTGTGAACAGAATGGGCTGGGTCATAACTTTAAAAAATAAAGAAAAGGAAAAAAAAGTTTCGCACTGAATGCCTGTAAATGGGCCCATGTTGTAGTTTACATAGACATGACTGAGTCAATTCATTAATTTTTTATTCACATTTGATCTTTTCAATCAAATATTGTAAACAATCATGCACAATATGGACAAAATTATTGGGACGCATGACCATTACACCAACAGGGACAGTAATGACATTGTATTCAAATACAAAGACTTTGCAGCTACAACAGCTTCCACTCTTCTTGGAAGGTTTTTCACAAGATTTTGGAGTTTCTGTGGGAATTTGTGGCCATTCATTCTGTAGATATTTATGAGGTCAGGAACTGATGTTGGACGAGAAGACCTGACTCGCAATCTCTTTCAATTAATCTCAAAAGTGTTCGATGGGGTTGAGGTCAAGGCTCTGCTGAAATGCTGGTAAATCAAGATTGTCCTTCACTGTTAGTAAGGGGTCGAGCCCAAATAATGGAAAACAAGTGTGTCCTAATAATTTTGTCCACACTGTAAGTCTCAAGTTCAATAAGGTTCAAGTTAGACGTAGCCTCTGATGACCTTTATGGGCCTAGGCTCTTCTCAATCATCTCTACAGCATTCTCTAGCATGGCTTACAAAAATAAAGGTAGTAAGGTCACAGTACTCCTATTCAAGCCATTTTACAGCGTGACTACTTGTGTGTGGCATATATTGTGGGGTTTGTTTTAGTTGTTTAGTGGTCATTTGCTGGTTAAGTTTCATGTTAGCTTGCTAGCTTAGACAGCTGTGGAAATAAGCAATCTGGGGAGTTAATTCTTAATTTTCCGACACACAGCTGCTTTATTTGGAAGTGGTAACTCAGATATGTGGATGGAGAATTAAACTTAAATAAGCTCTGGACCGTTGTGCTAGTCAAGCTAACGTTAGCATAACTGTCTGACAGAAGTCTCTGCAGAAGGAACCTGTTTGTGTGTTCTGAGCCACAAAAACAGCGTTGAGGATGATAATGTGATCCACGACGCCAGTTGCAGCTTCAGAGACATGGAGGAAGGACTGTTGGATCTAGAGGTGAGGAACATGCCTGTACAAAATAGATGAAAACCATGATACACAACATTGACAAAAGTTTTGGGACGTCTGACCATTACACCAACAGGAGCTTAAATGTCATTGCATTCAAATACATAGACTTTAATGTAGAGTTGGTCGTCCCCCCCTTTGTAGCTTAAATTGCTTCCATTCGTCTTGGAAGGCTTTCCACAAGAAGTTTTTGTGGGAGTTTGTGCCATACAGCATTTGTGAGGTCAGGCACTGATGCTGGACGAGAAGGCCTGGCTCACAATCTCTGTTACAGTTCATCCCAAAGTTGTTGGATGGGGTTGAGGTCAGGGCTGTAAGTGAGTGTTCTCCACTGTTGATTCTGTTTCAACTCAAAACCTGCCTTTATGCACTTAATTAGTGACAGGCGGTGGTGAGTTTGTCATTAATCAAACATTAACAGTGAGTTAACTTTTGGCAGTCAAGTTCCATACATTTTAACAACCTTAACTGCAAGTGCAAGTTGTATTTACTGCAAAATAGTAATGTACACATAATGTATATGCATACACTGAATGTAAACCATATACAGCAAGCCAGGTCAAGTAGATTTATTATCATTTCTGCCATTTACACAGTACACAGGGAAATAAAACACCTCCAGGACTAAGGTGCAACACAAGGACAAAAAACAGGACACAACAAGACCACATAAGTGCAGAACCTGCATTCATTAAATAAATGTTTAAGGTTAACCGGAGAGAATAAGCAAAAGGGTTCTCTTTATGCATACTTTAAAATATGCTCTTCTTCCCATTATAGACCCCAAAGGACAACCTGTGTATCACTATAGAGCAAGACCACATTGACTTGATGAAGATGAGGAATAAGATGTTGCTGGCAAGATTTTTAGTGAGTACCTATCAAGACGGATCAATCGAATTATTGAACTGTTAATAGAATGGGTTAATTGATAAGTACTTGGTTTTATCTTCAGAAGAGGAAATGTTGGGTCAGTGCATGTTTTAAATACTTACAGTTAAGGTCAGAATTATTAACAACTCTAAAGAAATCACAAAATCCTTAATATTTCATGGAAATGATCATAACAAAAACTCATAATACTTGTATTGCTTCCAAAAGAACAAAGATAAAATCTCCACAAAGTTTGATTAAGAAATTGTGCTGATGTTTAACAAGAAAACTGAAAAATGGCAAGGCCAAAATTATTAGCCCCCCTGACATTTAATGGTCAATTGTGTGGCCGCTCTGTCTTACAACTGACAACAACCTCTCTGTGTAGCTCTTAACTAGGTAGGCACATGTCTCTTGAGGTATACGAGCCCACTCTTCCATGGCAAATTTGTTCCAGCTCATCCACATATCCAGGTTTTTGAGCATGAACATTGACCTTCAGCACCCACCACAGATTCTCAGTGGGATTGAGATCTGGGCTCTGTTAGGGCCACTACAGGACCCTGATTTTGCTGCCCTTCAAAAAGTTTATGGCCAATTAGGTCATTATCTTGCTGCAAGACCCAGCGGTGACCTAAAGTGAGACTTGCTGTAGATTTCTTTAAATTATTCTTCAAAATGTCAACATACTGCTCTTTTTTCATGACCCCATGTACACAAACAAGGTTCCCAGAGTCTGAGGCAGCACAGCAGCCCATAACATGATGCTCCCTCCACCATGTTTAACAGTGGGAACCTTCCTTCTCCAAACAAAAGCGACATCCCTGTTCCCAAACATCATCAGATCAAAGAACAGACTTCCAAAACTCATTACCATGTTTCAAATGTTGTTGGGGAAACTTTGGTCGGGCCTTGATGTAGCATCGTTTAAGCAATGGAGTTTTTCTTGTATGATGACCTCGAAGTCCTCCACGATGAAGAGCTTTCACAACTGTCTTCCTTGACACATCAACTCCAGAAGAGGCCAGTTCAGCAACAATCACCTTGGCAGAGTCCCGGAGATCCTTGTTTACATCTCTGATTATTTTTCTCTCCAAAGTTTTTGAAATTTTGCGCTTTCGGCCACGCCCAGGTTTGTTTTCGGCCACGCACAGATTTAGTCTCCTGGTGCTTTGCAGTGCCACATCATAACGCTGTTCTAGACACTGTGAAACATTTGGAAATGGCTGTGTAGCCTTCACCCTTACAATGAGCAACTACTATCCTCTCTCTAAGGTCCAGACTAATTTCTTTATTTTTTGACATGATGAAATTGCTTCTTACCAAAAGTGTCAGAGTAGTCCAGTTTTTGTTGTGGTCATTTCCATGAAATATTAAGGATTTTGTGTGATTTCTTTAGGGGGGCTAATAATTCTGACCGTGACTGTATACAAGATGTGTGTATGATTGTGAGTGTAAACCTCACTTCGGTGTACTAGTCTTGTGTCTATTGGACTCCAGGACAGTATAAGTAAAGTCTAAACCTTTGCCTGAGTTTATTGGTGCACTTCCACTTGCAGGTAGACGGATTTTATTATTTTTGAGCAGTTAGTTGACGGAAATGCCTTTATTGTAAATGCTGGCTTTGTTATTATGTCTGTATTAGAATGCACAGGCTGCTATCACTCTTTTCAAATGGTCTGGTCTGATGTTTTTCTTATTTTGCATTTGCTATGGTAAATTTTGCCTTATTTTTTTTTCTTGTTTTGTGGCCTACTTAGGAGGTGGAAGAAGACAAGAAGAAAGCAACTGAAGCTGGTGCAGCTCTGCCAAGCCGAAGGAAACAGCTCAGCAGCCCAATCATTAGGTGCCCATGGGTGAGTACCATTGGCCAGACACTTGGGTTTAGTCAGAGGGCAGACGGGTTGTGAAAAAAGGAAGCTCTTGTGTATATATATCAGAATGTGATTTCTGACACAGAGGGTGAAAGTGGATCAGATCAGGGCTTTAGACCCCATTCATCAGTCACTTAGTCATTAGTCAGTTTGTCTCTCATTTATGAAACAGATTTCTCTTGCTTTACCACATATTCTGCTTCACAGCTGGGTCTGTATTTTGTAGTGTACTACAGTGAATCTTCTTTAGGTGAACAAACTATTATTTTGTCTTGTATACATCAGAATACAGAACCATTTAAAATGTTTGCAGCTTTTTGTTTGTTTATTTATTTTTTCTATATGTAACACAGAAGTGATAAAAAGAGCTGCTTGAATTTATACAATCACAAGCTGGTGTGTTATTTTATTTATACACTGAAGAAATTAGTTTTGTTGGTTTTGTTGTATCCTGTGTAACATTATTAGAATGTATTATTTCTCCAGAATACTCATTTAAAGTCAATTAGCGTTGTGAGGCTGTTTACAGTTTTTGTGACTTGGCATTCAAATAACCAAACTATTTTCACGAAAAACAGTGTTAATAGTGAGTGGTGATTTAAAAGTGTAATGGAATGATTTTATTATTGCTGAGAGCATTAAAGATTTTCAAGGATGGCATAGCAGTGAGATGTTGGCAAAAGACCTGAAAGAGTAAACTCAGAATAATGGCTTAATCTGAAATAGAGCGGTAATGCTGTTAATGTTTAATGTCACCTTTAATATCACATCATCTGCATCTATTTGTGCCCTATATGTCACTCATTAGTAAATTATTCAATACAGACCCGGTCATTGAAAGTAGATGCAAATCATTTAATGACTCCTTTTTTTTTAAGGAGAAAAAAAGAGTTGTTTTTTTTTATATGTCTTTTTTTGATTTGTTTTCTTAACACCATCTTCACTGTTAAGTACGTGTTTGAGAGTTTTCTTCCTTTTTAATGCTGAAGCATTTCGGCACCTGTCTATCTTTAACTCAGTACTACACACACCATCTTTTGTTCTCATTGCAGAGAAGAGTTAATCATTCCACTCCAAACAGGACTGGCACTGAAAAGTCTCCTAAAGAGAGGATGGTATCCTTCTCTCCAGAGACTGGGGTAAAGGTAGGATCCTTCTTCTCAAAATGACCATAACCTCCCAACTGTGACTGTAGAAATCACAGTTATCTGGGGGAATCACAATATTTAGGGAATACATGTGACACGCAAGTGCAGCAACTGTAAAAAAGGGGCCATTCATCCTCTTCAGATAAGAGTATCAGCTCTTCGTGACTGTGGGTTTCCACTGGGAGCTCTGGTTTCCTCCCACAGTCCAAATACGTATTTGGTGAATTGGAGATGCCAAATGGTCCCTCAGTGTTTGTGTGTTTCTGCTCTGTTTTGGATTAGGCTCCAGCCTCCTGCCACCCTTACATAAAGAACTCAATAAATAAATGAAGGCATCTCAGTGCCCTCAGGCTGATGACTAAATTGCTTCAGAGATGCGCCTGATGTAAATTGAGATTCAGAATTCGGTCCCGGAGCGGTGTATTCAACTTCACATTTTACCACCATATACATATTTAATGAAATCGGAAAAAAATGCATGCACCTTTCACTTTTTAATTTATGCTGTGACTAAAAATGCCCAAAGTAATCTGCAGTACAGTTTCCTTGCATTTTCCAACTGCCTCACACAACCAATCACAAGATTTCAAATGCACACTAAAATTATGCAATAATCTGTGTAGCATATTGAATAATATTTGACTGTGCATTAAAGCAGTATAATAAACCAAACACATTAAACTGACTGTGACATGACTGATGCTTTATATCAGTCTGTTGCAAGCACTTACTTACTGTGTGTTTAGATACATGCTCATTATGTTTAGTCTCTACCGTAATTGTAGTCTCTGCTGCTTAAAGGTTTAATTTCATTAGACCTTTGAGCAGGTAGGTTTGTTTTGTCTGTGTTCTTTTCCCCTGCATGCCAAGTCTCCACAGGTTCTACATTTCCTTCATTTTAGCTCATGCTTGGTTCTCTTTGCAGTTAATGTTGTCACATTCTCTATTTTGTCTGAGATACAGCCTGTAGATCTTTTTTTTTTCCCCAAAAAAACTTGTTTTTAACCACTTATCTGTGATGAATAAATTACATATAATTGAACAGAAAAATGTGTCATTTGACATGCTCTGGAAATATAAAGATAACTAACATTTTGCTCTATTTTTTCATTGATATTTTTCCTGTGTAAAATTAGGTCTGGTTAAGTGTATATATTATGTAATGATTGTGGTTAATAAAGGGGTGGCGGCCCCCCTGGCTGTACCACTGCTGGCCACTGGGGCCCACTGGTTTGAAACCACTGCTCCAGAGGACAGGAGGACATCTGTCTGCTGCTCTCAGCTCCACAGGCCGTCAGCAGCTCTTTAGTGCCGCAGTGTTCTTGCAGATGCTTTGTTGCCACTAAAGCTAACAAGCCTGTGGCTTTTTAAAACCATCTTGGATTCCCTGGAAAGCTCTTGTGGTGGTCGCTGTTACGCAGGCAGGCATACATTAACCACTCTGAAAGAAAGTGCTGTGCTTTCGGGTGGTGAACGCTCAGTCAGCCTCTGTCTAAAGAGCACAGGGCTACTTTTTATGGCTGAAGATGATGATCAGTTGAACAAGAGATAGTGTTGGAAAGTATTTGGTGGTGGATGGTGCATTCTGACACAACCACAAGGAGTCTTGTTCAGTAGTAAAAATAGCACTTTGACCATAGTGGGCCGTGACTCATTATCCAACTAGATGTAACTTGATGTAGTGGTTTTTGTACCACTGTCCTTTTTTTTGCCAAAATTTTCAGTTGTGGCAGCTGTAATTGTTTTTCTCGGATCAAGTGCTGTTTTGAATGAGCCTTTTATGTCACTACCAAAGAAACCAGGACTGGAGCTGGGAGTCTTAAGTGGTTAGTCCAGGCAAAATACCGACTTGGTGAGGTTATTTTGAGTGTTCCAAGTATGTCATTAATGGTAGTGTGTTCATGTAGATTGTGCCAGATAATGTGAAGCCAAAAATCTAAAGTTATTTCAATAGCATCTTTAATGTAGCTGATGATAAATGTATTACAATAACCCATAACAATATAGTTTCCCAGTCGTTGTTTAGAAAGTTTGTATTAATGTTTTCTGAATATGTATGAGTATATATCTCTCAGCGCCACTTCAGCAGACTCACTATGCATTCAGTTTTTTTCTGATAGAAGTAAATTCCATAATAATAAGTAATAAAAATGGTATGGGTTCTCTCACATACACCTTATATAAAAGTGTAGACACCTGTTCACTGGTTCTTTTGGAATCAGTATTAATAGGCAGGTTGTCCCTCTCTTTCTTGCAGTAACAGCCTCTACCTTTCAGCATTTAGCCACAAGATCATTAGTGAGGTCGGGTGCTCATGCTGGATGGTTAATTCTGCATCAAAAACTTCACTCCAGCTCATCCCCGGGTTACTGGATGGAGCTCCATCATTCTAGAGAACACAGTTCCCCTGATCCAAAGCCCTAGGCTTGTATGGTTCATATTGAGCTTATGTATATCTGCATAAGCAAAATGGCCAGAGTAGCGATAATAATACATTTTACTCTATCATAATGCAGCTTAAGATGCTTCTTCTATGCTCTTCTCATCCATTAATGCAGTGATGATGGCAGTGTGTAAGTGCTGTAAAACGTTCATTTAATTTGGTTTAGGTGTTGAGAAATAATGAAACAGTCGCAAGAAAGGAAAACGTAAGTCTCAATCAGAATGACAGAACAACTTATTTGCTGTCAGTGGGGCTTTTGCATTAGATTGCAAGTAATAGTGCTGTTTCACGAATGTCCACTTGGTGGGGTTGTTTCATTCTGGTCTGTGTGTCTATCATTCACATATGCAGACTGAAATCATGTAATCGTGAAATGACCCTTTCAGTCAATTCAGATTTGTAGGTCTTGTTGATTCAGGTATTTGACTAAAGTACAGTGGATTGTTATTGCATAAAATGTCCTCTGATATATAGTAGTTTATCCTCCACACATTTTCCTTAATTTACTCTAATCTACTCTAATAATAAGTCTTTTTTAGTTCAAACTGTTCAAACTGAAATACATGTTGGAGTAATAAAAGTCATGAATAGATGCTGTACAGGTTGGACCATATATAATGAGCTTTTGTTTAGGAGTAGTAAACAGCTGTAAGCAAAATAATTTACAGCTTAATATAAGTGAGAGCAAAGATGCGTTCTTCATGTTTAGCAGCAAATTACCTTTATGTATAAAGGCAAGGTATGTGATATATAAACATATATAAATCTATTTTATACATATATATGTGTATATATATATATACATTTAAAAAAAAATATATATATATATATAAATATTATGTAAAATATGGGTTATTTCCATAGCATTCTGGTGGATTACAGGAAACTGTAATAAGTGTACACTTATGTTCAAGACTTTTAGTCCAGATAGGTCTTTAGAGTATATGGGAAATGCTGTGTTTATGATGCTGGAACACACATGTTGGGGCCTCTGTGGCATACTGTGGCATAATAACAGACCTTGAACTTAATTTATTATAAATAATGTAAGAATCCCTAAGATGGCACTGTTTGACACAACATATACACTCACCTAAAGGATTATTAGGAACACCATACTAATACGGTGTTTGACCCCCTTTCGCCTTCAGAACTGC
>JBBPDC010000156.1:3774361-3784697 GCA_037974485.1 Hemigrammopetersius urotaenia | reverse complement strand
CATAGCTTGCGTAGTATAGACCCAGCTCCCAACCCAACTTTGTGAATAGATTAACGGCGATATTTTTTTTTATCGCGGGATAAGGGTCTCGCGTTAACGCACCACATTTTATATATATATATATGTGTGTATAATGTGTGTGTGTGTGCATTATAAATGAGGGAGAAAGTTTTACATTTGTAGTTTCTCTGTTCCTAAGCCCTTGATGCTTATTTGACATTCTTATATTTTTTTTTGCTGCAGGCATGATTCAGAGGAAAGAGGTAGTGCTCTCTGTCCTGGGGGAGCTTCAGGAGGCCACGGAGTCTTTGGGCTTGGATGCGCTCATCAAAGTGGCCGTGGAAGTGGAGCAGGTTCTTGCCCCCTTCCATCTCCCCTCAGTGCTGTGCACAGAGATCTCCTCATGGATGGGCGTAGATGGAGTGGCTCACAGACTCTACCCAGCAGACGCACCAGCTGGCTTGCTTCCTCTGGTCTGCAAAGGGGAGGGCAATCTGCTGTTTGATGCTGCTAGCATGCTACTGGTGGGCTCCACCAGCCTGAGCTTGGAGCTCCAGGTGCGGACCGTGGTGGAGATGCTGCTATGGAAGCAATACTACCTGTGCGGCATGATCGACTCCAAGGTGATGCTGCAGGCGGCCAGGTTTTCGCTCTGTGCTGAGGAATCCCAGGACATGCTCAAGCTTCCTATGCAGGTGTTGGAGGCCATCTTCGATGCAGATGTCAAGGCGTCTTGTTTTCCTGGCTCTTTTGCGAACATGTGGCATGTCTATGCTCTGTCTTCTGTCCTACAGTGCAACGTCTATTCCATCTACCCTCTGTACAACCTGAAGATTAGGCCCTATTTCAACCGTCTTATTCGCCCCAGAACATGCCCCAAGGACGCTGAGCCATTCACCCTCCACATTATGTGGTCTGGTGAGTTAGAAGCAGGCTCCATATTCAAACCTCATAATTTTGTTGCCTTAATCCATGCCAGTGACCTCAAAATTGGAAGCCCCAGCAGTGAACAGCGATTGCCACCTGTGAAGCCTCTAGACCTTGTAAGTCAGGACTCCACCCTGTCTTACTCCACCCTGAAAGACAAGTTCAACATCACAAAGAGCACCTTCTATCGCTGGAGGAGGCAAAGCACAGAGTACCACAAGAAATCAGTCGCCAGATATGAGGCCAAACACTTCTTTCAGGCCTGCTACAAGGAAGGGAGGCTCATACCCCAGAACCAGTTCAGAGAGTTCTTCCCAGAAATATCCAGATCTACGTACTATGCCTGGAAACATGAACTCCTGTCCACTGGCACTATTGCCTCTGGAGGCTCAACTGGAGAGCTAAGCCCTGGAGATAGCATTGAACAGGACTACTGGTCCTCTCCAGAGATTAAGAAACAACCCAACCAGGAAACCTTTGCCACCCTGCAAGCCATCCAGTCTGAGAAACTGGAGGGAGATCGGGCTCAGAACACAGCCTTAATGCAGGAGGCAAAGATAAGCCTCCAGAAATGCATTGCCACAAACACCTCATTCCCCTACCGAGTCTTCAAAAGAAGGTTTCCAGGAATTTCTAGGTCCACATACTACAACTGGAGAAGGGAAGCCCTGTTGTTCACTCCTTTCAAAGACCTTTCCAGTAGTGGTGAAGAAAGTTCAGATGCTCATAAAACCCAGAATTTAAAAGAGAAGCTGTTGCCAGCTTTGCTAGAGAGTCGCAGGGTAACTCCCAGAGTGCAGATCTCTAGACGCAGTCAAAAGAATCTCAGGATGATCTACCTGCAGAGGAAAAAGCAGAGAGAAGAAGCCAAAGCATGTGTTCAGAACTCAAAGATGTCCCTGTTCAAATTCAAGCTCAAGTTTCCCTCCATTTCCACTTCTTACTACTGGCTCTGGAGAAATCACTTTGACAAGAAAAAGCATAACCCGAGTTTTGATGCGGTTGCGACAGAAAGGGTAGATCTGTTGGAACAGGTGGGAAGTCAGTCGCTGTTTCCTTTTGATGAAACCATGAACTACCTGAACACACAGTCAGTCAGCCCAGCTGAATTCACCCTGCCAGAGTACCATCTGTCTGACAAGACCAGCAGTGAGCAGATGTTTGTGATGGATGTTGTGGCATTAGCCAACTTCAAGGCCAAGGCTAAACTGTTCCTGCAGCAGCGCTTTGAGGAGAAGTCCTTCCCAACTTTCAAAGAGTTCAGATCCTACTTTCCTCTCACTCCACGCTCCACGTATTACATGTGGAAAAGGGCTCTGCACCATGGAGTGCCTTTAGTTCATGGCTAAAAGCCCTAAAGGGATTTTTTTTTTCACTTGGCGAAACTATTTATCACACATCCAACTCTGAACAGTCAATAGATGAACGTTTCTCATCAGCACACATCCTGTGTGACTTGAGTCTGGTCTTTCAGGTGACTCCCGACGTGGTGTGATTGCAGTTCATGCATCTTAATTGTGTTCCTTTCAGACACTTTACTTGACCACTTGGTTCCAGCTCAAGGACATTTGCATGTGTTAGAAATCAGACTGTCTTTAAATGCCACTCAAGATCTGACGCCCCCCAGGCAAAGGGCAGTTCAAAGCTACAGATATCAGGGTTTCAAATGACTCTTAATTCAGGTTTCCCCCTTTGGTTTAAAATTTAAATTGACCAACCTTTCTCTCAGTTCCTTTATTTTCGTGTCTGAATTTTAAGTTGTTTTTTAATTAAGTCTTTTTTTTTTTCTTCTTCTTCTTTTTTAAACTTCAAAGCCAGAAAACACTAAGATGCTCCTCATCAAAAAAAAAAATCTGAGCTATGACTTGTATATTTTGTTTTTGGGCGGTTTTCTCATTACACTGCATGATTTTGTTACACATATATATTTTTGTATTGATTATTGAATGTTCTCTCTGAGACTGAATTCACTTGGGCTACAGGGTATTGGATCGACAACTCGGCTGGATGAGGGTGTTTGAAGCAGATTTTTTGCACATTGTCACACTTGCTCTGTATTCTAATAGTGCTACTGGCCTCTTGATATGCTGCTCTTCAGTTGGAATTCTGGACAGCCAATGATTGCTATATTCTTATACACTTAAACTTGGAAAGGTTCTCGGTGTAGTTTTGTGTTATACTACCTATTTAGACGTTTTAATTTGTATTTGTTAAATGGGCTCACGGTGGCTTATATAAGCTTTATTTAAATGTTTAAAATGCAGCTGAGGATCTCTTTTGTTACATTTGTACACATTCCTGTTTAAGGCAAGTTCAACTGAGTGTATATACTGCTGTGATACAGGAAATAAATCATGTGCTCAAGTCATGTTCTGCAGTGATGAATGATTCCTATGTAATGGGTCGGCCTGACTGTCGCTGCTGCTGATTTTCTGGAAAATCTTTTTTATAAACGTTACTTATCCAGTGTAAATGGAACCCGTTAATTGCTTATATGATGAAGACAATACTATAATTTCCCACCCCCTCAGCTAACTATACCACTCATTTAACAGCCTCTTTGTAGACACATTCTACTGTTTTTCACATTTGAGTGTATATATGTGAACTCAAAATCCATCGCTCTGGATAACAGCGTCTGCTAAATGCTGTAAATGTATGTAAAAATAAGTTTCAGCAGTGGTCGAAGGCCCTAGGCATCTGTGTGTGGATGAATATGTATAGATGCATTTCTCATGGCAAATTAGAATTCAGATTACATTATTTTAGCATTGCGAGAAAGTAAAAAGGTCAAGGTTTGAAATATTTACCTACATTTCTTTGAATATTAATTTTACTTCTCATAACATGTTTATTTAAATCCAGAGCCTCTGGACACAAGAAAAATATTGAGTGTACTCTGCAAAAAGCAAGCTATATCATTTCAAGGCAATAAATCTTTTTTTCCTTACAAATACACTTGTATCACTTCTATCTTTTGTTTCTGATGAATGCTTAAATGATACACATAGCTGGAAGTACAGACAGTCAGAAACAGAGAGAGAATGTATGAATGAGATATAAATGCTTATATTAAGGGGAGATTGAGCCAATCTGCGAAATTTATTTAGGAAAAAAATTAGTCGTTTCTTTTAAATGAGCTCTCAGTTCCTGAGATTAGATTTTGCAGTGTATCAGAAACAATCAAAGCTCTCATGGAGCTGCAGCTCGGTGGATGTTGTGTGTGTGTGTGTGTGTGTAATTGGCCTTGAGATGACTGAGCTCAGGAAATGTTTATTGCAGAGCATGACGGCGTACTTTCTCATCACGGCCATGAGTGACAGAAAGATCCTCCTCGTTTTGCTAAAGCGCTGATGCCCGGAGGTTTCGACGCAGACTTACTGTACGCTTGTTTGCCTGAAAATAGTGTGAAAATAATGAGCATTGGCAGGTGGGCATGGAAGCCTTCAAGGATTAGCATAAAACAGTCAGGGGTCTCAAAGCGCTAAAGTGAGGCAGTCTTTCAAACATGCCACAGACCTGCAAAACACAAAGATACATCTGGGAGTCGCTTCTGAATTTGTCCTCAATTATGCAGAGCCGAGGCATATGAAAGATGCTCCTGACCTTTTGGAAAAATAATGAGAGCGCTTTTTTTCTCCTCTGTTTGCAAGAAACGAATGATAAGACTACACAAAAAGCTTTCAGGTAGAGAAGCATTACAATACCCTCCTCCCCCCAACAACACCTACAGAGAACAAACGATCTAAAATGCACACAGCTGGCTTAAATCTACTTTTTACCTGTTACCAGGATCTAAGTAAGCAGTTCTCAAGCTTAGTGCTGAACACGTTAAGACTTTAAATACTTTTCTGTGACACCTTTAACGCAGTCCCAGTGTTTGATTTTCTGAGAAGAAGCTGGGGGAAAGCTTGGCTGTGAAATCAAATTCAAATGTGTTAAAGAAAGATATGTGAGGTTTAGGTTTTAATCATGGTTATTTATTTGATATATTTATTTGGTTTTATGTTAGCAGTCCTTTCTCCAGGAGTCAAAAAATTAAAAAGTGTCTCTGCTCTGAACTGCAAAAAAAAAATGTTAGAAACAATTATTTGTTGCCGGGTATGGAGCAAATGCAAAGAGTCATTTATCAGCTGTAACACACCACCGCATGTGTTGATTATGATATTACATCAGGGTAGAATTTTAAACATGGTAGAAGTATTAGATTCTTTTTTCATGCACTTAGAAACTGTCTGTGTGTACGGGGCAGCTGGTGTACGGGGGAGTTGGTCCTGTGGTCAGATGGCTGTGGGTTTACATGCCAGGACTGCTAGTGGCACCACTGAGGTTCCCTTGAGCAAGGTATCATCCCCACACCCCACTGCCCACTGCTTCACTTGGTGAATGGATTAAATGCAGAGAAATAATTTTGTTCGTTCCACTGTGTGCTGTAGTGTGTTCATGTGTGCCAAATGGACACTTTACATGAACGTATATATATATATATATTAGTGGTGGGCCGTTAACGGCGTTAACGTGCTGCGTTAATGTGAGACTCTTATCCCGCGATAAAAAAAAATATCGCCGTTAATCTATTCACAAAGTTGGGTTGGGAGCTGGGTCTATACTAAGCAAGCTATGATGACTTTCACCTTGATATTTTAGCGCAGATTTACTCTCTTTCTTTCTGTCTCTCTCTCTTTCTCTCCCTCGTTCGTGACTTTTCCGGATCGCGCCCATTTTAAACCTGTCTCGCTCTCTCTGTTTCTCTCTCTGTCGCTGTCTCTCTCGCGCGCGCTCTCTCTGTGCCTCTTTCTCGTTCGTGACTTTTCCGGCGTGTGCGGATCATCTCTCTCTCTCGCTCTCTTTGTCTATGTCTCCCTCTCTCTCTCTCTCTCTCTTTTTCTGTCTCTCTCTCGTTCGTGGCTTTTCCGGAGCGTGCGGATCGTCTCTCTCTCTCTCTCTCTCTCTCTCTTTCTCTCTTTTACTCTCTCTCTCGCTCTCCTTTACTTTCTTTCTCTCTCTCCACCTTACTCTCTCTCTCTTGCTCTCCCTTACTGTCTCTGTCTCTCTCTCTCTCTTACTCTCTCTGTTTCTCTCGTTCCTGACTTTTCTGTATTTAAACCTCGGGTTTATATTTACATTTTCTTTAAGGGTAGTGTATTAAACTGAGTCCAAAATGAAATAAAAGTGATCTGGGAGAACATTTGGAGGCATATTTATGGTTTACAATATAAAAATAGGCATTGGGATCATTTTGGGGGGGGGGGGGCGGAATTCAAATGAGCCATTTTAATCTAGATTAATTCCCAGATTACAATGAGACTAATCTAGATTTAAAAAATTTAATCTATGCCCACCTCTAATATATATATATATTTTTTTTCTTTAGATTTTGTGAATGTACAGTTTGCACACTTTCAGCCCAGAAAAGGAAGAGCTTGTTAATGAGCGGATTATTCGGATCAGGGGTGGAACATTCATATTTGAAGATCTAGGTACTCCAGTACCAGGGTTTGGAAAAACCCACTAGTTTTCAACCCTAGTCCTTTAAATAACAATTTTTTTTAAATGGAATTTGTGAGGGTGAGGAACCTTTTCAAAGCTTGAAGAATACATAATGTAAAGGATCTATACCAACCTAGGAGTACTGTAAGAATGACGGGGAGGAGTACAACAAGCATTACACCATCACATTTCTCACAGAAAAGCATGTAATGCCTATATTTGGATTTTCAGTGTGTCCATGTATGTTTTCCTGCTCTAACTCACCTTCTTTATCTCCAAGGCTTGGTCTTTACATGAGATTTTAAACAGGTTTAAACAGTAAAAGAGCACTAATGTGAACTGCACGCCTCATCTGGGTCATGTAAGCACTAGATGGCAGTAGCACACTGTCTGTATGTAGTTAATCCAAATGTTGCTGGTAGTCTAGCTGATCTGTTAGTAATTTTACAGAAATGTCTCTTTTTGTATAACATTTCAACAATAACAAACAAGAAAACCGCATAAAAGACTGAGGGGCAATATGTACTCACCAGTGCAGATCAATGAGTGCAAGCAAAATGGCATCACCTCATAACTTCTGTTTCATCGTGCTGTATAAACCCTCCACAAGCACAGTTCTCATCTCTCTGGGATTTCATCAGGCACCTTTAACAGCTCCCATCTCTCATGTACATAAGGTTCTGGTCAGAGTTACCTCTTTAGATGCTTTAAACTCTGAAGGAAATGTCTGGTGCTTTGCTTTTGCTTGTGGCTATTTAATG
Organism: Hemigrammopetersius urotaenia; assembly: GCA_037974485.1. NCBI lineage: Eukaryota > Metazoa > Chordata > Actinopteri > Characiformes > Alestidae > Hemigrammopetersius > Hemigrammopetersius urotaenia. Next base: position 3,777,519 of record JBBPDC010000156.1, on the reverse strand, counting down.
TTCATATGTTTCTTTCCTTGAGTGTACAGTACTTGGACAAATGTTTGAACAGTACCAAACCTTTACATCATGCAGAAGTTCTTTAAATTTAATGATTGAGTCTGACGTTCTTTAAACAGGCATTTTCCTCTGGGATCGTTTAAGGACTCCGATGGTTCAGAAAAATGATATTTCAAGACATTTTCATCACTGTTTGGTTTTCTGAAGTTTGATAGATTGAAACAGATGGTCAGAGCTCTTTGAATGCTAAAAATGTGGCTCCGAAAAGCACATTATGACATAATGGAGCATGATTAGAAAAATGGGACTGTTAGAGCTGGTTCTAAAGTTTTTTTCTGTTGACCAAAACATGGTCAATAGAAAAAGACAAACATGATCATGCTAATTTCTGCTTTCGTTCTTATGGAATTCTAATAGTATGTTAGCACATTGCACAACATTGCAGATAAACCTTTTTTGGTCATTTTAGCTTAACCTATGTCTGATCCATGTTAAAACCATGCTGGATTTTATTTGAAGCTTGACATATTAACATATATTTCACAGTGTGTGTAGTATTTCTAGAGTGATTCTTCCTGTTTACTGTCTGACAGAAGTGGTCTGTAGGACTTTCAGGAGGCCTAGAGTGATTGTCCTCATGAAACTGGTCTCACTCATTGGAAATCAAAATGACCACTTCAGTGTGTGAAGAAGGACCATTTGAATTTAAAGGCAAAATTCATTATGAAGAAAAACTAGACATGAGCAATAGAGGAAAACAGTTTGTTGTGGCTTCATCCTATGGCTGATTTGTTTGCAGCAGGTAAATGGCATTATGAATGAGATTTCATTAATTCGTTACGATCAAAGTAAAGGTTGTGCCCCAAAACCTGTAGAATTTAAACATAAACACGATTCTGTTAAATGAGAATGACCTAAAAACGAAAAACATATTTTTAGTCCTCAGAAATGAGTCCTTCTGACACAAAATGTCATAATTTGTGAGGATTCCACATACCTTTACAACTGAGTCTTGACATTTCTGGTTTCTGTCAGTGAAGGGTTCCTGACATAGTGTGGGTTTAAATGAGACAGTCTATTCTTAGTCTTTCTTTAGGTCTATTTCTCATTTCCATTCTTTTCCTTTGTCGCCTGAGTTCACTGCTGCTCTGGTTAGATCTTTATTCATTTGGGACTGTGTGTGCACGCTTTTAATGATTATGCTGGTACGTAAATGTGTTCCACTGCTCCACAGCCAAATGCTGAGAGGGCTTTATATCCCTCTAGCTGAGGTCTGGCATTGGGCGAGGTGTCTTTAGGCCTATGTACCACTTCTCCAGAGCACCCAATTCTATTAGCAGTGCCTCTCTATGGAGATTATACAAGCTGTGAGAACAACTGAACATCCACGTCAGCCATGGGTATGCCTTAAAATAGCTGAATGAACTCATTATCTCGAAACTCATAACATTTTCTTTTCACTAACTGATAACATCAGCTGGCCTACACATTGTCTGAACATTTCATTATGAATAGACCAATAGAAATGCTCTGAAATGATGTGCAATTAAATCTCATTACACCAACTAAACATTGAGTGTTCTCCTGTAAAATTACCAATTCGTTTTATGTTGAAGAAATCCTTTTGAAGCCAAAACTGCTAAACGGTGGCATCCTCAGCAATAGATATAGGTCTACGGAGTTGACAGAAAGTGAAGGTGACCATTCTGTCATATGTGGAGAATGGTCACCTTGGTGGAGGTAGCTCAGTGGGTAGGATACTTGCCTCCGGACCATGAGATCACGGGTTCGAATCCTACCCACCACTGGGTCCCTGAGCAAAACCCCAAGTTGCTCCAGGAAACTGCCCCCTGTAGTTAGGGAATGGAAGTCGCTTTGGATAAATGCGTCTGCTAAATGCCGTAAATGTAAATGTAAATATGTGAACACACCACCACATGAACTTCTCTACATCCTCTACATTTAAGCCATTCACCGAGTGAAGCAGCAGGCAGCCAGAAAAACAGCACCCCGGGGATGGTACCTTGCTCAAGGGGACCTCAGAGGTGCCACAAGCAGTCTTGGGATTCGAACCCCTGACTTTCTGATTGCAGGCGGAGGCCCTAACCACTTGGCTACCAGCATTAAAAAAAAGTGAAGCAGGGGGCTTCACCAATAAGGAGTGTGTGGGGATGGGATCTTGCTCAAGGGTACATCAGTGGGGAGGCAAGCATTCCAGGGATTCAAACCCACAAACTTCTGACCTCAGGGCAAACTCCCTAACCACTAGTCCACCAGCTGCCCTTACTCCACCAAATGCTTACAGTAACAGACATACCTTTGAATATTGTTGTTATTTGTAAGCCTGTGCTGCATGTAGCACCAAAATCTGATCTGCAGTAGAACTGTGTGGAAATTGTCTTCCAGCCACATGTGCAGTATATGAATGCAGTCACGCCTCTGTTTATTAAATATGCTGTTGCAAAGACTAAGTGTCTGGATTGGGCTCCTACTTGCAATCACTGCTTTAATTTGTTTAGGTTGATCAGTCACTTCTGGCTAATAAAACACACTTGTAGTAGATTAGACATGCTGCTGTGCTTCCGCTTATTTTCAGTAATCTGTTTCACAATTACCATCCAGAGTGCAAGGCAATGTGTGTATTGATGTGAAGTGAAAGCATTTTTATTTTGTGAGCTGCTGTCACTCATGTTTACCTCTCTGATGTCAAATCCCATCTGATATTTAGTCTTTCTCCAGCATCAGTCCGTGTGTGAACTCCAGCACTGTGAGCCGCTTCGTTTAGCTCGGGATCTCTGTTGGCATCCTCGTCGTGGCTACATTATTTACACTCTCCCTTGAACAGTGAAACAGCATAAACATTGTCTAAGAAAGAAAAAACTGAAAAAAGAAGCAGCAAGCCATCTTCAAAGCTGCAGAACCTGCTGAGATAGAGAGAGAGAGAGAGAGAGAAAGAGAAAGACAGAGAGAAAAGCCAGCATAGAGATGGGGAGGGAGGATAACGGAAGAATGTGGGAAATACAGAAAGAAAGGAGAGTCAAATAGAGAAAAAGCAACACAGGAGGAAAGGAAAAATGAGAGATGGAGAGAGACAGAGAGAGAAGTCAGTATAATTGGGGGGGGGGGGGGGGGTTGGGGGTAGAGAGAAAATCAAAGTC
>JBBPDC010000156.1:3759060-3774261 GCA_037974485.1 Hemigrammopetersius urotaenia | reverse complement strand
CTGAACGAAACAAACTGTGATTGGTTGTTTGACATGTCGGTCAAACGGCCTTATGGGCGGGCCTTGCCCAAAGAAAGTTGCTATGAATTCCAGACCTTCAGCCGTCAGTCTGAAGGTCTGGCTACGCGAGACTACCATTCAACAAATTTGTGTTTATCGCACTGCATTTAATAAAGTTTAAACTAATCACCAGCTACCTCCTATGCTACCACTCATATCCAATTCCAATCCGTGTTTTCAGGCTGACACTTTCATTTGCAGGTAGATGTATAACATTGACCTGCCCTAGGTGTTTCTCCACCTTTCATCCAATGGGATATTCTAAAGCCTCCGCATCCTCCCGCCCCAGGCACTGTTTAGGATAAGCAGCTTAGATGATGGATGGATGGATGGATGCCATTATGATAATATTATATTCATACCGTGACACTATACAGGCTTAAACCTGCTGTGTGAGGTTTTCGTAAATACCATTTTTTCCTCAAATGTTTACGTTTTGGGCTGTAACTTTTATTTTTAAAATTACACTGGATGTTTAATCAGGGGCAGACCACCATTTTAGAGCTTTAAAACAATGTGTTAAGGTTTTTCAACTCTTCTAGACACTAGCCCATATAAACTACATTTTCGCTTGTACTGGAATCATTTTATAACTACATTAATATTAATAGTGTGCTATATATATATAGTTGGTCACTGGCAGAGCATGGATTGCACATCATTTCAATGTACTTCCAGTTTTTGACCAAGTTGAAAAGACATAGTAGATACTGTGTCTACTGTATATTTCAATCATATACACAGTGCATATGATCATGGGGTAACAAAATTGTATATTGTTACAAGACAGGACAGCGTACAGTGCAGCCAGTACAGAAAAAAGTGAGCGTTGTCTGGTTTAATAGCTGCTTTAATCACTCACATCAGGCCTTTTCAAATATCTGTATTGGTCTGTATTTTTGTTAGCTTTCTATTGTTCTAAGAGATTGAGGGGTAGGTAAGCTGATGATGTAGTGATGTTCACACACACACACACACACATACACACACACACACACACACACACACACACACACACACACACACACACGAGTTGCGTAGTATCGTGGTTGTCAACAGACTAACCTGTTAACTGCCTTTATGCCTTGACTACATCTGAAAAAAGAAGGAAAATATCTGGAAAACTCACCAGATGTTGCAAAACTACATTCTAAGTAAGGACATTTTAATCACAAAATTAGGACTAAAAATACATTTAAAAGCATAAAACTTAAGAGAGGTAAATATTTACAATTATTTACAAACAAGTCTTGCCTTTTGATTAAAATATTAATCAACGATCCAGCTAAAATGAAGGGTTTCTCTGTTTTCTGCTCATCCAAATCTGCAATTTCATTGATTGGCATCAGTGTGATTGTTGCAATGGTTCCTCAGAGTTGAGCTGGCTTTTTGCACTGTCCGCCAGAGTCAGACAAGCATCACTGTTTGTTGTGGTTTAATTAAAAATAATGAGTCTGTGAATGCAGCTATGTGATCAGCCGTCCTTACCCATAAATGGCTTGTTAAGAGCTCCCCTGATGATACAGCAGTAAGGCCAGAAGATCTCCAGTTTGATTCCAAGGTGCGAGTAGATTTTATTTTACATAAACTTTGCCCATAAAACCAGTGTTTTGTGTGTCACTAATCACTGGCTTTATTATAATCATACTTCACAGTTGTCATGGAAATGCGTCTATTTATTACAAGTGATTCCAAACTAATATATGTGTATGTAGTGGGTGTTTTTCCACACTGGATGAAGAAGTGCTGCTGGAGAACTAGCTGCCTCTCAGCACGGAATCTGTAATCCCCCCGCTAATGTTGCTGCTGCCTGGAAGCTGTTTACACCTTTAGCAAAGTCCCAAACTACACATATATCAGCTCTCTTAAGACGCTCCACACCCCAGGGAGTGAAAATCACAACTATTAGATGTTCACTTTGCTAATTCCACATGATAAAGACTATTGAAGTTTTTCCTTAGTTAGCCACAGTTGGTGTGGAAGAAAATCCAATTGAGTTAAGTGGAGATTAACATTCTGCGTGGGTGTAAATGGCTAGCTGTTATGTTGCTTTTAAATCATATTACTGTGAACTGAGAACCGCGGGAAAGTACTACAGCCTTGCTGTTCTGTTCATCGACTCATCTTTAAGTGAATTATTTTCTTCCAGCGTTTTTCAAAAGATAAAACACACTCAGCTAATTAGACACTGGCTCCCAGTGATGAAGGTTTCAGCATTAAGACTTGCTGTTGTGTGCGTGTGTGTGTGTGTGTGTCCGTGTCCATCCTTTTTGGAGACCAAATGTCCTCATAATGATATCAATACAGAAAAAAGTCTGTACGAGTGGAGACTAGGATACAAACTGATGTATTTTGGTAAAGAAATCTGAAGAGCAGAAATACTCCCTTTTGTTTATTGACGTTAGAGTCAGCTAATTGAATGTCCTCACAAATATAACAATACCAGAGAAGTACTAAATAAATACTGTGTGTGTGTGTGTGTGTGTGTGTGATGTACTTAGCTGTGTATAGAGACCAAAAGTCTCCTAATAAAAGGAAAAGACACTCTTGTGTGTGTGTGTGTGTGTGTGTGTGTTTGTATGTGATTATATTTCATGTGGGTCCAAATATCTTTATAATTATATAAAATCACAAAATGCAGAATTGAAGAAAAATTCTGGTGCTATAGTTTTGTTCACCAGTAGAGAGAATATCTTTCAGAAGGACGGTGCTCCATTCCTCCAGTACGGTTCCAGAGCCCTGCAGACACTATCCTGACCAGCTGTGGTCGAGCACTTTCCTGACACTTCATACTTACTTCTCCTTTCATTCACTCTGTGTTCATAATGCATACAGACATTACACACAGGTACTTACGGTGAGTACATATAATACATATGTCACAAAAACACATGAGACATATTATTATTACTTGCATTCAGCTTAGAGTGAAGTAGAGGCGCTTAAAAAGCACCCGAACCAAGCACAAACGACTTCCCCGAAGGGGAAACACGCCAGAACCTCAGCAGACTTACTTACTCATAAACAGTCAAAGCTCTCACAGGAGGGAGTGAAAGACAGCAGAGGACATTGTATCCTCCCAGACAATAAGTCATTTTTTTCTCATGACATGGTGTTCATGGTGATTATAATGTACACCTCGTGATGTGCAGTCAGTCTTGGCTGCCTTCATGAACCTCTCGGGTTTTTGGTATTGTGTGAAAACTGGAGGGGAAAAAATCATCTTGGCTCAATTGTTTTGTTTCAAATTCATTTTTCTCAAATTCCCTCACTGTTGGTGCAGCTCTCCACTTCCTGTGTCCAGTAAGCGGTTGGGCTTCAAATCTGTCGCCCCGAGATCAATAGAGGGGTGGAGAGAGAAAATTGCTTGTTTCTCCGCCTGGAACATAGATTGGTTTTCCACATCTTCATTTGGAGCCGCGCGGCTTGGTTTCGGTGACTGGCAGCACAGGCCGGCGTGCAAGCATCTGATTCTCTGGGATGAATGGCACATTAAAGAGGAAAGCATCTTCGGCGTGAAGGAGGGATGGGGGGAGGTGGGCACTCTCCACACTTGGAAACCAGCCATTGTGGACTTGGTGGCAATCAGGCACCTGCTAGACTGGAACACTGTCAATACACTTTTGGAATGAAGAGGATGCCGGTCTGTAGCAGCACCTGCTAAAGCTGGATAACCCCCCCCCCAGACAAATGGGAACAAAGGCAACAAGATGTGAGGTGCTGTGTGCGCCATGTCTGGAGTCAAGTCACTATAAGCTCTTGACCTTCCTTCAAAGCCAACTACAAATATGTATTAAGCTGTGTTCACTTGGCATCTTGAATTAATGAGGAGGGGAGTGGTGACTGGCACAAAACAGCCCACAAAGCATTTAACTACACTTGAAAAAGTTTAAAAGTTTAACTTCAACTTCATTATATCCAAAATAAAGAGAGCCCAGTTTTTTCTATAAACATGGGTCAGTATTACATACTTTAATATAAGATAATTATAACACTTGAATTAGGGGTGTACAGTGGGACATAAACATAATATCACAAGACTAAGTGCATAAGAGCATATTGTGGCAATCACAATAATGATCATATACCACCACATTGCTTACACGTTAAGAATGTAATATGTAATTTGCTTATTCTAGGTAGATAATCACCCCGGGCAGTTATTTAAACAGTCACATATTTGCCTAATGTATGGAATGATTGGAGTAGTGGGGGTTCCATGGACCTTTTTCACACTGGATAGTTGTATCACTTTAAACAAATAAAAAAAAGTGTCATTTGACTAAGGATGCTCAGAGTTTTGCATATGACTTCTCATTCCAGTTGAAAAACATTTAGGAAGTTTTAATTTTAAGACTGTGCTTCGAATATCATTCATCATGCAACACTGCTATTATAATCTGCTTCTCCAACCTGTTGTGCTTTCTTAGAGGAACGCTGTACACAACTAACTTACTTTGATAAAATCAGTCTCACCAATGTGTCTTTCTGTCTGTTTTGGCCTGAAGCTGTATGTTCAGAATTCATTCTATAGCTGAGTGAACCCCACAACAGCTCTTCACAGCCTCTGCACCAGGCAGCAGGAGTGCAGAGAGAAAGAACATTATTATAGATTGCTCTGATGCAATCCATAGCACTCAGCGACACTGTGTGGAAAATAATTCTTTTCTTTTTATTCTATTATTTATTTGGGCTCTCTGTCCTTCCCAATGTGAGTCTTTGTCAATTCAGGCCTATCTTAGTTTCCAATGTTTCGCATGTACTGCCCGAAAGGCTGATGGCTAGCAGTTCTACCAAGGCACTTATGACCAACTAGCGTATCTTTTCGAGCTGCTGCTTGTGGAATATCATATGGTAGCTCTACACGCTTGGAGGAGAGCACTAAGTGCCCAGATGGTTTAAGCCAGAAGACATGGCCAGCACCACTGTACCAATCTCCACAGTGCATCTACATTTTAAATAGACTCCTTTTACCCTGTGCTAGAGGACTGAACTGAATATAAACTGAATATGCCCTACAGACATATTACTTAAACTACTTAAACTGCTATCGGTTCTTTTGAACATTTACAGCATTTTTGCATTCGTTTTTGCTTATCGGGAACACAACACAAAACGTTTTTTATTACATTCTGATATTACAGTGAAATCTAGACTAAATTCTATGCATGCAGAAAAAATACTTGACAAATTAAGGATTCTAATTTGGAGAGAGATGAGAAATATGAAGTGAGCCATCCCTCCCACCCAGAGAGCAGCAAGGCCAATAGTGCTCTTTTTGCCCAGCCATGGATGGAGAATACTTCATTGAAAAAAACAAAATTCATGCCACAAGCAATGGTTTGTTAAGCAAAACTTCAAGGAAGCCCCTTTTTGATCCTCTTATCGCCCTGAACAATACACATTAGAATATGTTATGGTTTGTGAGGAGAGGATGGAGGTCACTGAGCTGAAACAAATCTGATGCCCACTGAACCTCCATACTGAGAGGCAAAGTCACCACATTTGTGACCTCAGCACGCACAGACTGTTAAAGACACCCAGAACCATACAATAACAAAATGGACTGAAGTGATTTTACCTACTGGGCTGAGACAGATACACAGCCTTGCTCATGTTGAGGTTGAACCAGCACTGTGGCTTTATTGTTTGAAGTAGAGAGCAGCACTTGTCATTATGGTATATGTTTCAAAAAAGGATATAGTACCAGCGCTTCCACACTTTTTGGTGCCATATAGAATATTTAAAAAGATTCTATAAAAAGCCATCAGTGTCCTCATCATAGAGAAGAACCATTTATACATTCGATTGATTTTATGAGTTGTCATGGCTCTACATAGACAATCATTGCCTTTATTAGAGAACCATTGAAGACCCCTATTTCAAGGGTGTAGGCTATAATAAAATGCATGTTTCAAATGAAGTATCCAAGCTACGGTGGATTTTAACTGATGAGTTTTTGAAAATGTGTATTTTCATTCCATGCCAAATGTAAAACTGTGCCAAATGTATTGATCAATAAGTGTTGTTCACAGCGAAGCCCCGAGTATCACGTCTCTCTGCACCCATTAGGCTGTGAATCCTTTTTAGGTTTTAAAGACTTTTCTGGAACACTTTCTAAATGCATCACAGTGTTCAGACAAGCAGCTTCTCTGAGGAATACTTGACTGTGACATCCAATAAACCTCAGTGTTCAAAACCTTAACGCCATGTGATTATTTCTGAAATTAAGTATCATCTTCTTTAATTGATGTTACAGTCACACTTTCCTTAATTTACTCTCACTTAGAAAAACACCTCAGATAAATGCAATGAGTTTAAAACATGTGGGAAAACCTAAACTCCTGGCTTGTGTATGCACAGATCAACCATAACTTTAAAACCACACACCTAACATTATTTAGGGCCTCTTTGTGCTACCAAACAACTCTGACCACAAGACCCCTAACACCAAGACATTAGCAGCTGATCCTTTAAATCCTGTAAGTTATGAGGTTTTTAATCAAACCATTCTTGAACAATGTTTGCTGTGTGACAGAATGCATTATCCTGCTGAAAGAGGCCACTGCCAAAGTAGTTAAAGTAATGTCCACATGAATGCAGGCTGGAGGTTTCCCCAGCAGAACATTTCCCAGAATATCACACTGCCTTTGTCAGTGTACCTTTTTCCTTTAGTGAATCCTGGTCCCATCTCCTCCCCAGGCAAGCAATGTACATGCACCCAGCTGTCCATTGGGGTAGTGGGTAGAATACTTGCCAAGAGGTTATGGGTTCAAATCCTACCTTCAGCAGATCACCACTGGTTTCCTGAACAAGAACCTTAACCCCAATTTGCTCCAGGGAGACTGTCCCCTGTAGTTAAGGAGTGGAAGTTGCTTTGGATAAAAGCATCTGCTAAATGATATAAACATGATTAATCAGACCAGGCCACCTTCTTCTGTTGCTATACGGTCTGATTAGTTTGCAGCTATGCAACCTCATTATGCAACTGTATGTTCTGACACCATTTAATTATACCATCTTGCAGCAGCTTTTCTGTGGGATCATATTCTTTGGTCCCCACACATCAGTGAAACTTGAGGGCATATAGCCCTGTTGCAGGTTATGCTTAGGCCACTGGTTTTAGGTACAGACCACTGCATAACAGGAACACACCACAAGGTCTCCTGTTATCAAAGTCAAAAGTCAAAGTCAACTTTATTGTCAAATCTGCTATACGTACCAGACATACAGAGAATTTAAATTACGTTCCTCTCAAACCCAGGTGCATACATATAACATTAAATACAAAAGGTGCAATTTTAAAAATATGCAAACAATACAATAATACATATAGTCTATAAAAATATGGTGCAAAAAGAGCAAGATTGTAGTAAAGCGACATAGTTATAACAGACAAAATCTTTAGAGGTAGACTGAGGGTAGTAATAATTGGGTAGAAGCTCTGACATTAGAAGTGTTTAGGTAGGTGGAACAAAACAAGGTAACATCAAAATGAAGGATGATTTTCCAGATTAACATTGCCCAGAACATCACACTGCGACACACTAGCTGTTGAGACATTGCTGTAATGATTTGATTGTAAGAGCATTAGTGAAGTCAGGTACTGATATGGGATAATTGGTTCTGGATCACAAACACCACTGTTACTCATACCAAAGGTATAGGATGGAGATTTATCACTCCAGAAAACACAATTCCACTGCTCCACTGCCCAGTGCTGGCGGGCTTTATGCCAAGATTGCCACTGAGCAGAGTAACCCAAGACTCATGCTCCAGAGCCTCCCATTCTACTGGAAATGTACTAGTTACACTCAACCACTGGCTTTATACTGATGTGAGTACTGACCTGTTTATTCATGCCAGATGTGCTGTATGTGCACAAATAAATGTTATCACTGCACAGACACACAGAGACAGGAATACATCCAATCAAAACTCTGCAGTTTTTTTAAATACTCTATACACTATACACTATATTATATACACAAATGCTAGTATTTATACTATAGATAAGTAACTTACAGTTAAGTGAATTACTACTGTGAGCAAGATCAGCTGGAGTGGACACCTGACAGACCAGACCAGACCCAAAATCATTGAAAACAAATGGTGGTAGTTTATTTATATCATATATAGGTGAGGTTTGGTAAGGGTAGAGTAATTAGGTAGTATGGGAGGTGAAGTGGCTTGCCGTTCATTGGGCAGGTATCACAGGGAGGAAGATGGCTGGAGCGAGTCAAGGGTCTGGCAATATCCTTATGGAAAATTCTCTTTCTTCCCAGATTTGGTGCCACTACCCCTTTCATTCTACCCCATCCCTTACATACGGTGATCTGGGAATGAGACGCAACTGCGGGTGGTTCAGTAGCCCCGCCCTGCAGAGTGGTACGGCGGCTGTCCAGGGTGCTGAAATGGCCCAGTCTTTGCTCCTCCGCTGCGGCCGAGAGAGGACCACTTGCCTGATGAAGCCACGGTGCAGAGGCGCCGCCATCATACTATTCAAACAAATGTTGGCTATTAGTTACTGCACGAAATATAGATCAGTAGTATATGAGTAATACTAACATTAGTAGTGATATTAAACACCTGTGTCTGCATTGGGCTTAAAGTCGCTTAACTAATTGATTAGTTGGGCTTTCTGAATACTTTTGGCCTTGAGATAAAGACAGAGTGAGAGATAATAGCCATGTCCCTCGTGATCTTCGAAAACACTGAACATGGACGTCAGGCTTCATGTGCAGTCTCAGCTCTTTGTGAAGTAGCTGCCAGATAATCTGTTTATGCTGAAATCAAGCTGACCCTTGCCCACCAGAGTGCACCTAGACAACAAATAGCATTTTGTGGAAAACTCAGACTACAAACTGCTTTTTATTAGGACACGGGCTGCTAATAGATATCTCAGTGATTTCTTACCACTTACAGATAAAGTGTTATCATGAACCTCGGGTCTCGTACTGCTTTTACCTGGCCTTGCCAACCTACAGTCTTACAAAAATAAACTGCTGAGGCTATAAAGCCGGTCAGTGGTCGAGGCGCTGCCTGTAAATCCAGCAGCGGCCATTATGTGCCTGAACACTACTGTGGTCGTCTCAAATGAGAGATATTAGACCTCAGCAATGGCTACTTCCGCCTGGGATTTTTAGGCCATCATTGTTTATACCACATCGGGTTACTTAACTATCTGACAAGAATCAGAAGGCCTTGCTACAGAGGCTACAGAGTCTTTTCCAGTCGGCACATTGAAACATCCATTAATAGTTACTTTCATATTGCTTAGATTAGCTGCGCTGTGAAAAATCTTCTGAGTCACAATATTTCTTAATGATTTGTGTTTGTCTATGTGAATGTGTCTGTGAGTTCGCGTGCGTGTGCTTCATTTCCATTTGAAAAACGATATTTGTTCCAAGCAAAATGGATTCCTGCAGAGTTACTGAATCAAGAGCCTGACACCCTAATAGTTACTGTTAATGCCTTTCCTCTTTCTGAATACTTGGGAAAAGCAAAGCGCATGAATTGCTTTTGCAATATTTCACTTGAATGTGAGTTTTGGTGCTGATCTGTACTGCATTTCCTGCCAAACCCCAGACAGGATGACAAACCTGAGCACCAGAAGATGTTTCACAGCAGCTGCATTAATGGAACAAGCATATTAACGCTTTCAGGACAGTCATACAAAATACCTGACTGGCCCCAATGTCTATAATATAGACCCACAGTGTATATCACACTGGGTAGACAGTTCCTTTTTTTAAAAGTTGCCAGTGACTTAATGAGGCTTTTTGCAAAACGATTTACTCCCACATGCTCTCTAAACTGTTGCCATGGCACTAAACATTTCAGGATGTTTGCAAGATCAAGGGAACAGCAGGATTTTGATCTATGCTGTATCTCAAATATGAATAGAACTCCAGAACGGTTTGTCAGTAAAGAGTGTGACATCTGATTCATAAATGACAGTACTGAGACATTCCTTCAGTGTGAAATATGACATTTCTGTGTCTGTTCCAACTGGTTTATTCATTTTTCTGACATAATTTTGCATCATTTGAAAAGGCAAGCTGTCATTTACATTATGTTAAAGTTTCTTGACAAAGGGTTCAAAAGAATGATTCAAAATACTTTGCATATGCATTTAATTATATTTAAGTGGTTTTCCTTCTGCTGTAAAGTTACCATTTTAGAGATGCAGGGTTTTGTTCATTTCAGAAAGATATCCAGGTCTTTATCCCCAAGCAAACCAAGCAAAATGCTGTCCACAGGCAGCTGGAATAAAAGAAGCCATTAAAGAGATACCCTAACTCATATCTACATAATCAGCACTCTCAAAAGAAACCCTGAAACGATCATATTCTAATAGCAGCCAAAAAAGAACATTTAAGAAGTGTCTGATGAGAAAAAGAGGTTGGGGCTGAAGTTGCTATAGTTTGCCTGAAGATAATTAATAGCAATTAACTCTGGATGAGCTGATTATCAAAGCGGTACCATTTCTTCTTATGACCTGTCCAACACTGAGAACATAATCAAACCAGGATAGTTCAGATTTGACTGCAATAAGAAACTCTAAAATGTACACATTTTTGCAATAAATCATTCATCTTCAATTAGAACTGCCATACATAGAACCCACCCATGACAGTATGCAATGATTTCTGCAAAAATAATTACATGATTAATTCAGTGTTTGGAGACTGTGTCAACAATAAACGCATAAATAAACAGACCCATACATAAATGCATAAATCCCATAATTCTATTCATAAAAATATATAGAAATAAATAAACATGGCTCTTTTGGACTGAGAATGTTCCTAAACTGACTGAAATATGAGGCAGCTTCGGGCTGAAATAGATCATATGAAAGCAACTGTAAGAAAACTGATTTTTTGGGGATATGGAAATGAACTCAGTTTATTTGAGAAATATCTGTCAAATTGAATGAATCTCCTCATAATTTAAGTCATTTCAAAAGGTCTTTGTCTTGAATGTGAGAGATGTTTTGTATGTCCTGAAATAGAAAGAGAGTGAGAGAGAGAGAAAGAGGGAGAGAGAGAGAGATAGTCTGCCAGCTCACATAACTCCTATGCCCTGATTAATTAGCTTGAAGTTATGCGTGAAAGTAAGATACTGATAAGGCGAGGAACAAACAAAAGCCAATTATAAGTCTTTCTCTGAGAGCACTGAGCCTCAGACAGCGCAGGTGAAATGAAAACATTTTTTTGTTGCTGTTGACTGCGCAGGAATTAAAAGTGTCATTACTTCTTACTCTTGTCATGCAGTTGTATTTACAAGGAACAAACACTGCCATTTATCTCCACTGAGCCACTGAGTCTCAGTAAGTAAATAAAAGAGCTGCTGTTCGTACCCGTCTGAATCTCACAGTTTCTACTGATTGCCACACCGAAACCTTCGGCTGCACCCATGAGTGCCATGACAGCATCAAAACAAGCTCTGTTCATTAGCTGAAAGCATGATCAGAGCACATATTATTGGTTTTACTCGGTGCAGGATCTGTGTCATTTCACAGAAAGGATAGCTGTTTATTTGTTGCTGCAGTAAATTCCCTAAATCTGGCCCGCCATTCGCAGCACTTCCTGTCTGGGTCTTTTAATCATTTACTGTGTTCAAACAGCTGTGCGGGTCACATGCCTCTCACTCCGGCTAGCCCAGAAACACGATCGATGGATTGCTTTTCTTGCCACAGTGTTGCCTTCTGACCCCAGCTAGAGGATTTTTCTATAAATAGCTCGACAGCTGGCTCCGGCTCCATAATTAAGAATTGATCAGCACATGATTATCTCACCAAGCCTCTATGGATCCCTCCCACCTGGGCCTATCGTCCTGTCCTCGTCCAGGTTTGGCCCAGATGGAGGGGTGAGGAAAGCTGAGAATACATCAGGGGCCTTGGAATAGCAATTTCAGGTGGAGAAGTACAATTTCCAGCATAGTGCTGGGTGTTCTCCAGCAATTACCACCCTTTCTTTTCCCAGTATGAACTTTGAACACTGTCATCATGTGTAGCCCGCCAGCCAGAATCAACGATACATGATATGGACAAAAGTGTTGGAATGCCTGACCATTACACCAACAGGGATTTTAATAGTCCCTGTGAAGCAGCAGGCAGCCAGGAACACACCTCACCTGATGAATGAGTATTTTGTGCTGTGCACACTGTGTGCTGTGGTGAATGGACAGAATGGTCCCTTTACACTCCTGATGTTGTAATGGTCAGGCGTCCCAATATTTTGTCCATATAGTGTATCGCTGATTCTAGCTGGCAGTTTGATTCTGGATGGCATGTATGTTAATGACATTGCATTCAAATACATAGACTTTAATATGGAGTTGGTCCTCCCATGCGGCTATAATAGCTTTCACTCTTCTTGGAAGTCTTTCCACAAGATTTTGGAGTTTCTGTGGGAATTTGAGCCCCTTCTTTCTTTAGAACATCAGGCACTGATGTTGGACGTGAAGGTCTGGCTCGCAATCTCCATTCCAGTTCATCCCAAAGGTGATGAATGAGGTTGAGGTCAGTGCTCTGTGTGGACCAGTCAAGTTATTCCACACTGAACTCATCCAACCATGTATTTATGGAGCAAGCTTTGTGCACTTGAGCACAGTCATGCTGGAATAGAAAAGGTTCTCCCCCAAACTGTGTCCACAAAGTTGGAAGCGTGATTGTCCAAAATGTCTTGCTCTGCTGAAGAAATCTGCTGTCTGCTGTCCCAATGCTTTTGTCCATATAGTGGACTTCTCTCCTTGTCAATTCTTTTTCAACAGACAGGCATCCATTCCTAGCTCTTACGGCGCCTCTTCATTAAATTCTGCTCTCAGAAGCTTGGTCCAAGTGTGTTGTAAATGAGTGAAGTTCTGCGCTGGATTGATTTGTTGCTTGTCCTGTCATTAACCTGGCACAGCTTTTGAAGCATCTTCTGCCAAGCTTGGCAAAGTGTTAGATGGGCCAACCACAGAGAGCTAATTGACTGTCAATTGGAGACTCAAGCTCAAGTATCAGAGGGTGGATGAATAAATCAAGGTGCTTCGAGTCTTGTTCTTCAGGTTTGTATTCTGGACAAAATATGAGAGCTCCAAACTTTCAGATCAATCTTCAAGGGCTGCGGAGTTAATGAGTCTTTGTGTGTTTGGGGTGTTTTGAAAAAAAAACATGCCTGGAAAGCAATTTCTGGATAGAGATGCTCATGCTTCATTATAGATCTTTATTGATGTACCAGGTAGAACTGAGTTTAACGAAATCAGCATAAGATCACAAGATCCGCCTAAGAACAAAGACATCAAGAAGGTAAAATCACAGAATGAAAAATCTAATTGTAATAAGGAAGACGTAACCATGAATTGTTTGCCTCGCCAATGCATAAATATAAAATAGTCCTAAAGGTTCAAAGCAATAAAAAATGGCAATGAATAATTAAATCATTGGGATATAAACACACTGATGTATGCCAATGGTAAAATAAATTATCATAATGGTAGTTCTTTGGAGGCTACTTTTCTTTTAAAAATGCCCTAGATGTACTTCTCCTCACCATGAATGGATTTCTAAAAATACCTTTTAGGTGTAAAGGCTCAAAGTAATCATAAAACAATGTATTTGGCATCAGGGACTGTTTTGTAGCCATTTCGTGTAATAACTGTCTGTGAAAAAGCCTTTAGAGGCAATGGATGCTTGAACTGTCTGGTTTCTGTCATCGCTTCTGTGAACAATTCTCAGTACATTTCTCTGCAATGCCCTATTTCAAATGAAAACTGCCTGAATTAATCTGAATCCACTCTCTCTATATCTTAGTAACATAATGCAGCATTTGTATTAAAAAAACGGTGGGCTTTGCCTTTATATTTAGTATGGTATTAGTTTTAAAACAACATTTATTTTGGATGTATATGATGTATATCCAATTTCAGCATCTCTGAACAGACACTGTAGCAGTGCCATGTTGCTTAAAAAGTGTATGCTAAAAATTGTCCATTAACATGAATAGATTTTTGGACAACTCTCTTTTGGACAACATCCTAAATTCTATCTGAGCAGTATCTGCCTGGCATTATTTACATAGAAGACAATTTATCTCCCTCCTCCCCCTCAAAGCAGGGGAAAACAAAAACACCAGGACAAGCAAAACAGAGCCAGGACTCATGTTAAAGAACCCCCAGAACGATTGTAGAAGGAGGAGACAGCGTGATCTCCTCAACAGCAGCAACCAAGGGGAATGCTGGCATTGTTAGCAGAAATAATGAAATGGTAGGATTGAGGAGGGTACCGGTAGAGGTATCATTAGTGGGAAAAAACGTGAAAGGAAGAGAGGCAAAGCCTCATTAGGAGTGTAGAGAGACGCCACGAGATTTCTGCTCGCTAGGAAAGGGACAGAGAGTGAGAGAGCTTCGCTTAATGACACCACAGTTTGTGATGTTAGCTCAGGACAGTTTATTGGGCAGGTCAAGGTAAGGCAGGCAGCTGGAAAGCCGTTGACAGTGACACATCCCTTCCAGAAGCAAAATAAAGGAACATAACACGCAATATCAAATATGAGTCTGAAGCTTGTATAGAAGAATATGAACTAGAATAGTTTCATGGGTGCCTAAAGCTTTTATATCGGGGTACCAAAATGTAATATTTGTTTTGAATTAAAGCCCAGATCTAGCTAGCAATTTGTTGCTCTTTTGTTTTTACATGTGTGCAAAATATTCCAGTAGTTTTAGTGCATATGAGTTGAACTTGGTAAACAGATTTCTTTCTGTGCATATATATATATGTATATATATATTTATATAATGGACAAAAGTTTTTCAGGTTTGGTCTCGCCTACCTTTAATGCCTCAGCAGACCAAGACATTTTGTACGTCTTGCTTCCAACTTTGTGGATACAGTTTGGGGAAGGCTCTTTGGTGTGGAAGAACAACACTTCAACATCTTGTGGAAAGCCCTCCAAGAAGATTGGAAGCTGTTATAGGTGCAAATGTTGATCAACTCCATATAAAAATATTTAAGTAAAATATCATTAAAGTCCCTGTGGGTGTAGTCAGACGTCCCAATAAATTTATTCATATAATGTGTGTGTGTGTGTGTGTGTGTGTGTATACAGTACTGTGCAAAAGTCTTAGGCATCCAGTTTTTTACACAGTACT
>JBBPDC010000156.1:3674253-3692973 GCA_037974485.1 Hemigrammopetersius urotaenia | reverse complement strand
TAAAGTACCGAACCGATAAGTGGTATCGATAGAAGTAGTAATACCGTTAAAACCTTAACGATACCCATCCCTACCCAGGACAGAACCAGCCTTTCTGATTGTTTTTGGTCTGTCGGCATCAGCTGCCTTCACCCCACTGCCCCAGCACACAGCTGCAAAAAACACCACACTCTCTACCACAAAGTGATAGAAAATAGGATAAGATAGGAAAATGTATGTGTTTGTTACCTGCAAGCTTATGGCAGCATTCAACCATTGACATTTTAATGTCGTAGTTGTGTAGCGGGTGTTTTCTGATGAGATTTTGAGTCAGAGACTGAAAACACTATGTTAATGGATATAATCTATAGTCTCGAGTCTCCTATGCTGACTGTTTCTGTGAAGATTGATATCTTCTGCAGCTTTTTCCATCCTTTTTAAAAGTAAAAGTACAAAGAAAGTAGATGAAAGTCAGATTAAAGTTTCATAACACGCCCAAAAACTTCACCCCCAAAACATGTACCCTTGAAACACATAAGTTCCTTCATTTGAGGTCTTGTATTCCTACATGATTTTGACAGACTTTGTGACCTTAACGCCCTGCTGACATGAGGGAAACAAATGGTAGACATTTGTAAGATCGTCACAGCGTCGTCACGGGGAGCCGTATTTTACATAAACATCTTTTTTTCCGCTTACTCTTTCCTTTGTGCTTTTTCAGAGGCTGCCTCTTCATTCAGCTGCTCTGATGCATTCTTTCCACTGGGGACGGCGATAGACATCCTGTTTGTTCCTTTTTCAAAGCTTTGATGCTTTTTTGTTGGTCAAATACAGAGGGACAAATGAAGGGCATTGACTCGTCTGGGCCAGCTTTGATCTCGCTGCTCTCTGCTTTCTCTCGGACTTTTGCCGACAGAGCCACCCTCATGCTCAGAAACCTTCTGAGACGTGCAAATGAATTCTTTGGATGTTTTAATGTCGTTAGTTCATCACACTAATGTCTAATGTCTGTGATACGAACAGTGCTCTCTTCACTAAAAAGGAAAATACAGACTGCGTCGCACTTCAATAGGCCTCTGCTTAAAGACTGCAGATGCAGGGTTGGTCCATGAATAGAAGCGGCAAGGTTTGTTCTCTGAAGAGAATGACCCAGACAGAGCTTAACTTCACTCTTCATGTCGGATAACATCATGCCAAGGATTATTGACTGAGACATGTCAGCTATAAAGCCCCTCCACAGTCGGTGTCTAAAGGGCTCAACTAGAAGGTGTGAAGGAACTCTCTCAGGAGAGCCAATGAGCCATGTCAGATTAATCAGTAAAAAGAGTCTTCTCTCTCTCTCTCTCTCTCTTTCACTCTCTCTTTCTCTCTGTGTGTGTCTCTCTCTCTCTCCCTCTCTTTTCTTTCTTTTTCTTGCTTTCTCTCTTTGTTTCTCTGTCTCTCTGTCTTTATTCAACTATAAACCCACATACCTGTTATAATTGCACTGTTAACGTAAACCTAAGTTTCTCTTAATAGAAAAAGTAAATCTGACAAACAAGTAAAAAGTGCAGGTATTGTAAGGTATTTGTTTATCTATGGTTTTGCTGCCATAGATAAACAAAGCTCTAAAATGATCAGTATCCCGAGAAGGCCTTTTATCTCGCACCTCTATAACTGAAGAGCTACCCAACCAGTCTGCGCTATAGTGTACTGAACCATAAGCCACAGGACATTATAGTGATGGGCTTTTAAAGGGCTAAATCTATGTACTGCCATTATGTTCTCACAAAAAACACATTTTAAGTGTGATGTTGTGTTATTGGTCAGACCAAGCAATTATTTTTATGAGTCAGACAGCATTTCCTCTTTTTTCTCTAATTTCTCATCTTCCCAGTAGGACAGAAAAACACATGAATTTCAGTACAGCAGCTGTTTGCTAGATAACTAGGTAGCTACGCACACAACTTTGCCCCGATTTTCTTGGCATTGCTTCTAACAGGCCTCATTGTTAACAGGCTCTATTTTTTCCAGTTTTTGACATGAAATGTGTGCCTGCTTTACATTTTGTAGTGAAGAAATCCAGACCCAGTCATAAGTATTTGTAACAAGATAACTACTTTTCACTTCATTTCCACATCAAAGACAGAGACACCACAAAGAAAATAGATACATTTAGAGGTTTTCAGGCAAATTACCCCCACTAGAAAATTACAGGATAGAGCTTCCATCATCATTGTAAGAAGTGTCTGAGATAACCAACAGGGCCATTAAAGAGAAAGACACACATACGGTCAAAGAATGCTGTCATCATTTAATGTAAACCTTTAAAGTTATGTTTAAAGTTGTGAACATTTAAAGTTATGTTTAGAAAAAAAAATAGTGTTGCTGGAACATTTTCTGGCTGGTAGGTGATCCATGATTAGAAATTCTAGCCACAAAATACTCTTGAATAATGTTTAAAGATGCTGTGAACCTGCCCTGTGGTTCTTCAATCTCAGTGTCATTCTTGCTCTGAATGATTCATCACTGACCACTTCCTACATATAACTAGCTCACATTTAGTGAATTCCTGCCCAGAGCTATAGACCAGTTCTGGATCTGCAGCCATGATACTTAACCCTCAGAAACAGACTGAAAAGTGCATCTTAAGCGCACTGCTGCTGAAACACTGTTGTATACAAAAGTATGTTTTTAATTTCAGCTTCTATGTGTTTTTGGGTTGACGGTGGAGCTTCAAACAATACAGGATGCTTACTTATGTGATCATATATCGTGTTGAACTAGAGATCTTAAGCATTTAATGTGTACTGTTTTAGGAACTTTAAAATCCATGTTAATTTTAAAAAGTCAAAATAACTTTTTTATTTCTGATCATAAAAAAAAACGGGAAAATGTATGGTGTGAGAAACCCAATCATGTGTGTTTATGTGTGTGAGTGTAGGGATGGGTGGAAGACGTCTGTGTGTGAGTGTAGGACTGGCTGGAAGGGGTGTGTGTGAGTGTAGGGGTGGGTGGAAAGGATGTGTGTGAGGGAAGGAGTGGCACTTTTAAATGTTTTTATGTGCATAATTCAATGTATATAGTTCAATTTATAAAACATTACTTCAACATATCCAATTATGATACTAATGCGTGTGTAGCTAAAGTTTTCCAAAAGCTTTAATGTGTATGTTTGTGGGTTTTTAGAGTTAAAATGAGAAAAATTAATCGGTTGAGTCCAAAGCTAGTCGATGTAATAAAAAACAATATTATCATATTGTACTGAAAAAATGAGTCACTTGTACATGCACATTGTTTAAGGCTTTAAAAATGCCTAAATGGGAAAGATACCCAGGGGGATCTAAGGGTTGAGTCCAATCTGCTGCAGTCTGCGTCCATTTGATAATACATTTGAACAAGTGTGCTGACCCACGGCTGCCTGTTTAGAGAATCACGCTGTCTTCCTTCTGAGAGTAGACAAAGGAATATTGTCATTTAAAATTGTTTCAAAGTGATAGTTATTACTGTGAATAATACTCCCTACTGTAACTGACGGGTGAATATGGGAGTAGTGCACAGTTCTGAGCTGCTGCTGGTAAAGTTCATGAGGAATATATCCTCACTGATTGCAATTACGGGTATCATAGCTGTGCCTGACCCCTCCTTTGAGATCCATAGTGACCTCATAGTGCTTGTGTATTGTGCAATTTCAGTAATTATAAATGTCAGAGATGGTTTTAAATTAAAGGTCCTGACAATGAAACAATGGTAGAATTTTTCAATAAGATGATAAAGAGCTACTATTATTTGAAACCTTTCATACACTGTACAAATGGAACAGCGAAAGTGTTCGAGGGGGTTTGTTTCAGAAAGTGATTTTAAACCACTTCAAAGAGTTTTCCTCTTTTTTGTTTATGATATACATGACAAATGACTAATACTACATTTTTTACTGTTATACTTTCCCTGTTTGCAGCTATAACAGTTTCCACACGCCTTTGAAGGTTTTCCACAAGATTTTAGGGTTTTTGTGGGAATTTGGGTCCATTCATTCTGCAGACCATTTATGAGGTCAGACACTGATGTTGGACGAGAAGGTCTGGCTCGCAATCCTCATTCCAGTTAATCTCAACCATGTCTTTTTGGGCCTTGCTTTGTACACTGGGACACAGTCATGCTGGTTCCTCCCCAAACTGTGTCCACAAAATTGTTGTCCTCATATGCTTAATCATTAGAATTGCCCTTCACTGGGGATAAGGGGCCATCTGGATTCAATAACTAAGACGTCCCAATACTTTTGTCCATATAGTGTATATGCTTTTCTACACCTTTTTTACTTTTCTGTTGCTATTCCATTTGTGGGCAAATTTTAGTTTTAATTTTCACTGAATCTGTTTTACTATCTCAGTGCAGTAAAAATCTATGTTCCTGTTGCTCTTACAATAACATATATTCCTTATTTTCCTCTTCTCCAGGCTATCCATTTTCATTTACCCTGGATGAGTACACAGATGCGCTCAATTATAACTACACATTAATTCTGCGGGTTGTTTATTAAACAGCATACAGGAACATGTGTTCCATCTGTTAAAAGTAAAGTTCATATTAGTAACTGCAAATGTCCTTTTTCAAAACTTTGCACCTAATCATGAAATTGACAGCAGCAACAGCTTCTCTCCTGTGCAGATGTACTGCAGTCCATTTCCCCTCATGCTCTCCCTGCAACCCTCTTGCAACCCATCTCTTTCTCTCTCTCTCTCTCTCTCTCTCTCTCTGTCTCTCTCTCTGTCTCTCTCCTGGGCTGACAGAGTTCATCAGTGAGATGCCTTTCTCGTGGGCAATCCAGATGGGACAGCATGTGAGTGTGTCACGCTGTACCTGAGGTTGCGATAATGGGAGTGACAGTAAAGCCCTATGGGATCCAGGCTGACAGCGCCATCATTTTAGAAAAGGATGTAAATTGCCTTTGAACATGACAGGTAGGGTGTTGTTTGCGGATCGGCCCTCAGTAACATGTGATTCTTACCTCTACCTCTTAAAGTCATTAGTGCTTTTAATTATCCCCCCGTTGCAGCTCAAGTCACTCCAGCAACTCCCCCAAAATGAACCCCAGCTGGAGTGTCACTTCAGAACGGTAAAACATGTTAATCACTGCACTTGACCTTTGGGTGGTTATTGATGACAAAGAATATGGATTTCCCAGCTTCGCTCCCTTCGCACTTTTTCTTTCTGTCATTATCATCCTCTCTTCCTCTGACCTTTGGATGAGAACCATTCAGGACTAAGAACAGGTTGAATAAGAATGTGACACTAAAGTGCTACTTTGTAATGCATTCCCAAGCAATGAGGGCCTCATACTGTCTGGGGTGTTCAGCAAGGTAATGCATTTCCATCTTGCAGATTTGAGTCGGCTTTGCTTGAGCACAATGCCGCAAAGCAAATTTATCCTTGCTATGATGCCCTCTCCCTCGGCTGAGGCTGAGTAAATAATGGCCAGGGAGATGTTGTGAATGTGGACACAAGCTTGTGGCCGGAGGGGATGGAAAAGGAGAATTCACTCTGTGCCGTGGCAGCAGCCTGAAACAAATGGACTTTGGCAGCTGCCCTCCCAGACGATTCCAAATGTGTCACTGTCACACAAAGAAGAGAGAGAGGCAGAAATGATTTCTGCACTGGTGTGGCATGACTTGCATTCAGACATACACCTGTACTTTGCTGGTTCCTGACTGGTGGAGATATGGAAGGTCTGACTGAATGGCTTGACTCCATGAGCTGAGCTGATTCTGTAAAAATATTACAGAAACCATTCAGAGCTCTGTCTCAATAATCAATTGAATCAATATCATCCATATACTTGTATAAACAACGATGCAGTGTGAAAAGACAATTGATCAGAATCAGAAAACTTTATTGATGCCGGAGGTAACTTCTTATGTCACAACAGCACAGACACACAGAGACACAAAGACAAGAACAATAGAAAACAGAAAGTCAAAAATTAAATGATTTATCACGAAGTCAGTTGACAATTACGTAACCTGGTCTGGTCACTAAGTTGGTTTAGTTTGGTTAGATAACAGTAGCCAGTTGCACCTACCATCTAGTAAGACAAATATATACAGCTCTATAAAAAAAAAGAGATCACTGCAATGTATTTTTAAATCAGCATCTCTATGACAACTATTCCATGCCAGTGTTTGTTAAATTCCTACACAAGCTCCTCCTTGGGCTTTATGAGACACTGATTAGTGATCACCTGAATGACATCTTATTTAATGAGGAAAAGTATAAAAACACTGCTGTAATCAACATTCTCCTCTCGCAATGAGACCTATTATACAAAATTCACTGTTTTAAGTTATAATAGGTCTATGGGCTACAAAACATGTTCATGAAGTTCTGTGCACAAAATCACTCTCACATAAAGAGGTCTCACCAGCTTAATTCTTCACAGTTTGGGTTTGTTTCAAAACTCTGTCGCTTTCATGCAAATAAGCGGTTACTAGCCACGTCCCACCCACCCCATGCTCCACCCACCCCTTGCTCCACCCACCCCTTATGCTGCTCGTTTGACAAATGTGAAAATGGCAGAAAACAGAGACTCCTTATTAGAATTTTCCATTCCACCTTAAATACTTGAGGTGGAACTTTTTAAGGTACCAGAAAGAAACCAATTGTTGCTGGGACATGGCCATTGAAAATGAAATGGAGCCATGTAGTTCTTTGGTTTTCTTTGTATGGGAGAAAGTGTGGGGATGAGTGCTGTTCTTTGATGCCAACAACACAAAACTTCATGTGTAACTTGCCTTTGCCAATAGCCATAGTGCTCGGCTTATCCATGCTTGTAAAACTAGCAGACAAAATGGTGGATCTTCAACGAATCTAGTGGGTGGGGTCTTGACAGATGAGGGGCAGTTCTATGCAAATTGTCCAAAGGGCTCCTATGTGAGAGTGATTTTGTGCAAAGAATGAACATGTTTTGTGTAGCCCATAGACCTATAAGTGAGTTTTGCATAATATGCCCCTTTAAGAGTGAATGATATACATATGATATATGCAACACTTTTGTTTATATTTTTATTCTGTATATATGTTTAAATAAGCTTTGACCCAACTGAGAGCTCAGCATTTGGGCTGCATTTAAGTCAGCAGAAGAATTACAATGAATCTCCTCAGCATGAATTTAGACTTTATGTGCCCTGAACTGTTTTCAGCTATACAGTTATCTTCCTCACAGTCAGAATCACACTAAGCCTCATCTGTTCTCCCTCAAAAGTGACAAGTTCGTATACATTTCATTGTATGCTGTATCTGTATAACTATGCATGTGACAAAAAAAGAATCTTGAAATCTTGAAGAGCTTCTTCATTAAGAAGAGCTGATTGCTGCATGACTCATCCAGGATGTGTCATAAAGAAAACTGAGCAGAAGAGGTTACAAAATACGACTATTCTGCGGTCTGAACTATTTTGAAAATGTAAAAAGCCTCAACCCTGGATGAAAAAAAGCCCCACTCTGCTTTCTCTCTTAATGCCCTCACTTTTAAGCATCTCAACGTAATGTTTAGCAGATGCATAATGACTGTCTTTTCAAATTTTGTGACTTTTTAATTTAGTGGGCAATTATTTTTTATATCACTGATCATGTAGAGATTAATCAGTCTCAGAATTGCTCAAATATTTCTCATTAACTAAATAAATGAATACTTCCATAGGCTCTATGGAACACTGGGTCTCAAATCATCAGCAATGCTTTCAATCAGACAGTCTTAGTAGAGGTTTATTATTGGTCTCTAGTCGCTGAGACTGATCCTTCAATTAATAGATCAGTCAATCATTTAATCAATCAGTCAGTCAAACAAACAAGCAATTAATCAGGTAACCCCACATTGGAATAAATTGAGGGTGCCCCTCATTTGCAGTGCAGCTGAGCAGTGATCACTAATAAAAAGGTCTTTAAAAAACATGATACTTATGAGGATAGTTAAGTTTAAGTAAAGTAAGTAAAGTAAAATTATCAAGTATAACTAGTAAAACTATAAAATCAACTAAAATAATTATGACAAACTCCATATGCACATGCAGCTTGTGTGTGTGTGTGTGTGTGTGTGTGTGTGTGTGTGTGTGTGTGTGTGTGTGTGTGTGTGTGTGTGTGTGTGTGTTCTTAAATGCAAAAAACAAGAAAAGAACAGGATTTGGTGATCTGAAGATCTCTGCTCTTCAAAGTGAGAATCTAATTTAGCACTTACCTGGATATCGGCAAACAGCATTTTTTTCACCAGTCTCTGGAATTGGAGCTCCTGTAAAAACAGAACATCAAAACTTCTCCAAGCCACATTAAACCACATATAGATCTTTACTCGGAACACAGTTCTCACTTTACATCTGTAAATACCAGCACAGGTGTTGTTTGAAATCACTAAATGCAACTGATGAGTTAAGCTCTTTGTTATAGTTTACAGTAAGTCATATTTCAAGTCCACACTGCCTATGTGTAGATGTGGTTTATGCAACTTGAATTATAATTATGGAGTATTTTTAGAAAAAACACTTG
Organism: Hemigrammopetersius urotaenia; assembly: GCA_037974485.1. Taxonomy (NCBI): domain Eukaryota; kingdom Metazoa; phylum Chordata; class Actinopteri; order Characiformes; family Alestidae; genus Hemigrammopetersius; species Hemigrammopetersius urotaenia. The sequence goes on along the minus strand of JBBPDC010000156.1, from coordinate 3,684,480 downwards.
GTGTGTATAAATGACTATTGAGTTCCTTTTATTGTTAGTTTGCAGCAGCTGTCCTGAACTAAATAAGCAACTCTTCAAATTTAGGTTGGTCAAGTACATCTGGATAAGAGGAAAACTGTGTAAATTTGTGTAAATTTTATTTATTTATTTATTTTATTTCCTTGTCCAGCTTAAAGCAGACAAGTTCTCTTTTATTACATTTGGATCTTGTGTTATGGACTATTGTCAAGCAGTATTATCCAGTGTTATGTAATGAATGAAGAAGTGATGCTGTTTGAATCTCTAGGCTGATTCATCTGTGTGTGTGTGGGAGATACTGAACACTTCATCCTTGGATGAGGGCTTTCCCTCCATTAGCATTAGCATGAAATGAAATGATGAGCAGTAGCGACGGGGGTCGTCGAGCCTCTGGAGCCCCTAACCTGCACAGATCAAACTAATATGAATGATTATTAACAATTAGGAATAGTGGACATAGAACAAATATGAGTTAATAATCAGTGAGCACAATGAGCACTCAAAAAGCATTTCAGAAACCCAGAACATAATTTCTTCATAAGCCCCATTCACAGGGAATATCATTAAAATGCATTGGTGGAGAGATAGTTTTCCTTCAGTTGTTGAAGATTTAGCTGATGTCACTTTGACTTTCCTTGTGCTGTCAACACATTTAGAAGATTGACATTTTTTGGGTGCAGAAGGGGTCACCTACACTTTTCATGTTTTAGCTTTGGTGACGTGACATTTATTGTGCTGTGGCTGTTCCGGTTGTTTGTTTTGTTGCATTACCAGAGTGGGGCAAAACACTTTAGTGATGGATGAGGACTGAATACACAGTCTAAATGTATATTCAGATTATGTTCTGATATGGCACATACTGGTAGGTCATTTTCTTCATGTCATTTTTCTGTTAATAAGTTTAAGGATCAATTTAAATGGAATTCTCACCTTTTTTACTCCCCTTAGCTGGACTGACACCTGTCTCACAAAAGTAGACTATTTTTTTTTTACTCACTTTATACTCAGGATGTTTTTTCAATCTCAACGACATGAAACATTTTTCAATGGAACTGGATTTTACAAACCTTGTTGTGATACATAACAACATGGAAAGTTTAACTGTCTGTGCCAAAAATGAAATCTGTAGTTCTTCCAGAAGGACACCAACTCCTGTTCTTTCAGCAGGACTCCAAAACATACATCCAAATCCACAGAGAATGAAACTTTTTCTATAGCCATCAATGTCTCCTGAAGTGGAACTTAATGCCAGTGGGAGCTTTGGGAACAGTATTAGCTGGAGACTTAAACACAGCTGTTACTGGTTGTGTTCAAGTCTGGAAGGACGGAAGAGTTAAAGTGGCAATAGGGTGGAAAAACTGTTTAACAGATGTTTTCTTGAGACTTCTGTGCATTTTTCTTCTAAATTTATGTTTTTATGACACTGAAAACGCAATCATTTAAATGTAGTTTCTGACTTCTGTTTTTATATAAATGAGGTCATAACAGCCTGCATTTTTGAACAGAAATAAGATGCCATTCTATAAGTAACACTAAAAGTTGAGATATCATTAATGAATATATTTCTAAAGCTTAAGAAGGCATTGCATACCCACTGAACTTCTAGACAATCATTTGTTAGATTTAAGGTTCTTGATTTAAAAGGGTTTTCTGCAGATGTTCTCTATGGCTAGTTTAATCTAGTCCACATCTAGGCATGTTGTTTGTCTTGAACACCTTTTTTCTGGGAGACATTATGTGGTGCATCATGGGAATTGCATGACTTAGAATACACCTACTTTTTCAGGTCAAGATACACAGCTTGTGTGAATCTGTGGCCACAGCTTCCAGAAAAAAAATCCATTAAAGCTCCATCAAACTTTCAGGAAGTTCCTGTGGGATTAGATGACTGTCTGTGCCAGTTAGCTGTTTCTCAAAGCAAGCAAATGTAGTTTAACTCTTATATTGTAGGGCTGCTGGTCTACAGATCACATTAATTTCATTATGCCTAAAGGGAAAAGGCATGACTAAAATTTGGTAAGTGAAGCTGATAAAAAAACATTAATAAATATCACATGAATAAAGAAATATGGCAAAAAATAACCCTTAAGCCCCTCTAGGCATTCTGTCTTTTTTTAAATAGCATTGCAAATTCCATAGGGGGGCTAACTAAAAGGATTATAGCAGCAAAAGCTACTTGTGAAGCAAATGAAATGGTTTCTTTTAACACAGCTGGCACATGCTCATAATGTAATGCCTGTTTCTGGGTCTCTATTAAAACAAGTTTATGATATGACTGCCTTTTTAATGTCATAGCCGTTTCATCTTGTTAGTTTTACAAGCCAGACTTCAGACTATGTCCAGGTTTGATCGATACTCCCACTCATTCCCACGCACAGCCGTGCCAGGTGGGGCTTTCTTCAGCTTCATATGTCTCATCTCTGTTGTTTTAGTTTTTCTCATGCTTCATTTCATTATAACCCCATATGCTCCACGTCTGACATTTTCCCAGCTTAAGTCTTTCTTCTTTTCATTTTATTTTTTATTTTAACCAAAGTTTTGACATTTCTGGCTAAACTGAAGGCCTAATAGTGGCGAAACAACTGATTCATTTCTTTAGAAATATAACTATGTACATGTAAAATGGATTATCAAAAAAAATACCTACAACCTGATGTAGCACGAAGTAAATGTGCCTCATTATTTCACTTCTACATCTAATGCACCTTGCATCACCTGAGGTCCTAATTACCTATCCCATTAGGTGGCATTATGTATTATCTGTCTTGGACAGGGTTGTAATGTTGTTAATGAGCAAATACGGCTCCCTTCACATGTGTGGTTTTAGATAAGCGTACCGGGGTGCAGAAGAAGCAGGGTTGGTTTGGTTACAAGTGGCTTTTCATGCTCTGGTATACAGCAGTACGACTCACCTAACCTCGCTTTCATTTCATAAAATACAGTATTTTGGACACCTGCCAGTATAAACCCAACAACCTTTCCTTGCTATAATTAAAACCGTGCAAAATAAAAAGCTGACCGCTGAATGCTGTGTGGCACCATTTTGCATGCACAGCAACCAAAAGCATTTCACCTGAGTTTGTATTCTAGACTCTATCTTCAACGATACCCTGTGCAATATCACACAAACAGCAACAGCCTGTGACCTCAAGCATTGTGCTCAAACCCGGCAGCACGAAAAGCTGGCACAGACCGGCATTTTTCACCCACTATTACAATTCACATTCTACTTTTTGTATTACTTTTTACATTGCATTATGTAATATTACACTATATACCTATAACATGACATTACACTTTTTACACTATTTGGACCAATGTATTGGGGCACATCTGTTTTTCAGGGTTTGGGCTAGACCCCTTACTTCCAGTGAAGGGTTACATTTTAATGCTTCAGCAGACCAAGATATTTTAGACAATGCCGTGCTTTCAACTTTATGGATCCAGTTTAGAGAAGAACTTTTTCTATTCCAGTATGACTGTCCCCAGTGCACAAAGCAAGTTCCATAAAGACATGGTTGGATGAGTTCACTGTGGAAGAACTTGACTTGCCGCACAGAGTCCTGACCTCAAGCCCATCTAACACCTTTGGGATGAACTGGTTCGGAGATTGAGCTCCAGGCCTTCTCGTCCAACATCAGTCCCTGACCTCATAAATGCTCCACAGAATGCATGGACACAAATTCCCACAGAAACACTGCAAAATTGGGATGCAATGTCATTAAAGTCCCTGTTGGACTAATGGTCAAGTGTCCCAATACTTTTGTTCATATAGTGTACACTATACCTATCACAGTAAGTAGCCTATTCCCTTCAAGATACAACACCTTGGATGCCACAAAAAAGTACAGAAACTCTTTTGATCAAACAAAGTATAAATCAGATTTTTGCTACCCTGCTACATGCAGATATGGCACAATTGTGCATCACAGGTTAAAATGTAGATCACTAACATAGCATAGATATAGTGACTTTTATAGAATCTATTGCTAAATAAAAGCAGTGATAATGCTAGTTGATTTTGCATTTAACATTTTATTGTCTAAAACAAATCAGATAAATGCTTATGACGGACATCCTAACATTTAAATGTTCCATATCTTGGTTGCCTGTGTAGGAAACAATGAATTTCACTCCTGGACACAAAAGCTTTCCTTTGTATTAGTATTTCTTTTGTTTAAATTGCTTTTTTATCCAATCAAAGCCTTTTTATGCCCAGAATGGATTGGATGGGTTCAGCTGGCCCAGAGACAATTGTTTTGGAACGGTGTGCTGCTGGTGACAGGTTTGGGCACTAGGAAACACTGCAGTGTGAGAAGTGAGTAGCTGAATTAAAATCCATCTTTCTGCATCCAATGCATTTAGGAAAAAGTCAAGACACTGATCAAGTGCCCAGAAATATTACAAAGCTGAAGTTAAAGTGTTTTAAAAGTGCTGTAATAAACTGGTATTTTACATGTCAACACTCAGCATATTTATTATCTTTTTTTTCTGCTCTAGATCATTACAGCATCCCCTCTCTAACTATTAGACCTGATGCGCTATAGTTCTCACTAAAGCTGCTGCTCACAGAAATGCCCAGCACAGTTTAGATTCGAAAAAGAGAAAGAGGGAGTTTGTGCATTCACCTGGGAGAGAGAACATTATACTGCAGTAATGTTGCACAAAGTGCATAGACACCATGATGAATGTTTCTCTGTGACATTTGCATATTTTCTTTATCTTACTTCACACTGTCAACTTTAAAATGTCCTCAGGCTTTAAAAACAGGTAAAAATTGAGTTTGCCAGGCAGCATCAATGAATCCGCTCCAAAGAAGAGCATGACAAATACAGCAGCAGCAAACAGTGATCACGTGATTAGTGCCAAAGACACATTATATATTTATTCTATGGGCTCCTGTAATCTCACCCATTGGATGTAAAGCGAAAGTGTTAAGGATAAAGTCTCACTTTCAAGAAAGACTTTCTCAAGAGGGAACTCCAGCCATGGTCAATGCAGTTAATGTATTATTATTTCCGTATTCAGCGGCACACCATTAAACCCTAGTAGGGTATACTGAATCATCCAGCCAATCTAATCCTGGGAAGAAATACGTGCGGCTGTGAGAATAAAGTGACCTATTCCGCCATTCATAAAAGTAATTGACTTTGAAATGGGAATCACAAACAGAAACAGGAAGTTTTTGATGACACCTGTGGACTTTCAGGTATCTTTTCATCATTTTGCCAAGACCCAACTCAAACCAGAACTGGGAATGTTTTTTTCCCTTCTTTTTTCCCCTTGGTTCCCATGACAACCTCAACTCAAGTGCCTGCAATTTGGATAAGAGGCACCGTGTTACCCTGTTCTCCATCTGTCTCTGCAAGATGGAATTTGTTTTGTCACCCCACGAGGATGAATACGCTTTGGCAGTGCACCAGACTGATCCTCTGCTTGTTCCCCTAAATTATGCATGTTTTGATGCATTATGCATGGGCTCTGAAATGCCGGTGAATAAAGGAACGGTATTGTTTCATGTCTGTGTAAGCAGATCAGTTATTTGGCCAGTCACATCATAAGCCTGGTGCGTCTACCGTTTCAACAGAAGATTTGGCTGGAGATCCTACCAGGACTTGTTGTGTGTCCAAACAAGCAAACCTGCTGCTCGTTGTGAGTGTCTTGGCACACCCGAAATGTGAACAAATGGCATTAAGCAGGGGGTGAGACTCTTCACGTGTGGCGGTACAGTATCTCACATGAACACACACATGCTCACTCACACGCTCACTAATGAGGGGGAAAATCCTGAGGTTTTAGAGCAGCTGGCATAAGCAGTGGGCATCTCAGGAGCGGGTGACACAGCTAATGATCTGGCAGAGTTTTAGATCTAATGTCCTTCCATCAACACAAATTCCTCAGCACTGTGGTTCTCTGCCATCCGTTCAATCCCCTAAACTGCAGACTTGTTATTCAGTTATTATATACAAGTCCTTATTGTGCAGTATCTACTACACTATATGAACACAAGTATTGGGACGTCTGACAACCAGCAGGGCCTTTAATAACATTGCATTCAAATACATAGACTTTAATATGGAGTTATTCCTCCTTTGGCGCTATAACAGCTTCCACTCTTCTTGGAAGGCTTTCCACAAGATTGTTGAGTTTTGGGAGTTTGTGCCCATTCTTTCTGTAGAGCAATCTCTGTGTTGGGTGTTGGATGGGGTTGAGGTCAAGGCTCTGTGTGGGCCAGTCAAGTTCTTCCACACTGGACTCATCCAGCCATGTCTTTGTGCAATGGGGCACAGTCATACTGGAATAGAAAAGGTTCTTTCCTAAACTGGGTCAACAAAGTTGGAAAATGTCTTGGTCTGCTGAAGCATTAAGATTGTCCTTCACTGGAAGTATAGGGCCTAGCCCCAGCCCTGAAAAACTGATGTGTCTCAATACTTTTGTCCATGTAGTGTATTTACTTTTTGGAATTCCAGTGGTGGTGCTAGACCAAAATTACCAGGGGGCTGAGGTGGGGCCAGTGTGGGGCCAGTGTGGGGCACATATAACGGCAAACCATTAAAGTTTAATTGTTTTATATTTCGTTTTTTAATTTATTTTCATTACAGTTCATTTTCTCAGCATGAAATCACACTTTCTTTTTAAATCACACTGTCATCATCTCGCTGTAGTAAGGAGGAAAAAGTGCATTTAGGGCTCCAGCTGTTTTTACAATCGAAGTTTACAGATTGCGCTAGAATCCGTCTAGAACACACATAGCGTTAGTTCCGTTCTTCAAGCTGGCATATGTCATGATAAGAAATTAATATTTAAATCACTGGCTCTTCAGTGCAGGGGCCATAACAGCGGCCAGGAGCAGTTCTACAAGGGCCCTGGCCTACGCTGGCCCCCATCTAGAAGCACATATGTGGACCTTTGCAATTAAGCAAGACATTTTATTGTCTTGCAAAATTTATTTTGCATGTTTTATATAGATACACCAGATTGTGATATCAGAATTTATACTGAGTGTAACATTGAAACTATACTAAAAGCAGTGATTCCTTGCAGTAAAAAAAAAAGAATCTGAGTGTTCTAGGAACGGAGATTGGCAGTTCAAAGGACCTTACAGACCTTGATGTATGACTGACTTCTCATATATGATGGATTTGATGGGCAATAAAGCTATTAGAGAAGGAGAAATATGAAGGATATTGGATGTTCAAACCATGTGCCTCTTGATGACAGAACCATAAAAGAATATTTGATGTCAATTGCAAGGGAAGATGACGTTGACATTGAGAGATAAGTTTAATCTCGATTGATCAATTTTCTAATCGTCTGGCTACTTGCCATTTTCACCTGCTATGTTTGATTAACCTGAAATGTTCTTGCTTGATTGGAATATTGATGGAAGTGTGTGCTGATCGAAGAGCAGGTTGAGAGGGTTAGCTTCACACTTTCCCATGGTGAAAAAGTAAGGTAAAGTCCAGCTTAGTCAATATATAGTCAGTGTTTAAAGCCTTTTCAAACAAGACCCCCAAACCTCCTAAGCTCACAAAAGGAGAGCGAAGACCTGATGATGGAACATCATTTATCAGCACACTATAATAAAGAACATCAGAGCTCACTCTATCATACAATCCATCAGCCCCTGTGTCCCAGTGTTAGTAATTCACTATATCACACCACACAGAGGCCCTGGGGAGGATAAACTAGACTTGGATATAATGAAAAGAACCAGGTTATTTGAACTTGACATCTGGCACATACAAATGATCCTCTTAAGCCTTCCTCTGTAGTCCTTACCTGGGAGGAAACATGTACTGAGTCAGATGATCATATGCTAATGGACCCCATGTGGGCCTTGAAAGCATATTTACATACTAGAGTGCATGAAAAGCAGGTCCCACTGATTCAATTCAGTTCCAGCTTTCAAGAGCAGTTTGGGGCCCATATCAGCCCCACAATAATTATTAAGAGCTACACCATGTGTGTAACTTAAATCAGTGGTGATCCTATACATACCTAATGCCATACTTCTAAACCATATAATGAATTTTACTGATGATGTTCTATATGTCTTACATATTTAATAAAAGTAATATTAGACAAATGTTTAGATATTCTTCAACTTCAACTTATAGACAGATAAACACACATCTGTCTATTTCTGTGATACAGAACAGAATCCATTGTTCCTTGTGACAAGATTTTCATGCCTGGAGGCACCAAAGCAGTCCTCACCTTCCCACTATGACCATCATGTTTGAGTGTTGGTTTAATGTTTCTATTGTGAAAGGCTTTTTGTTTCCCAGGAATGCAGCTTTTGCTCCAGGGAGGATTCTCCAACGTTCCTTAGGGACTGTGGTTCAGTGATGTCCTAGAACACAGATGCCCACCTCAAGTACTGGAGAGCTGGTATCTAGCACAGCTTGGTAGTTCCCTGCACATTCACTAAACCTTCAGTTAACAGAATCAGGTTGATTCAAGTATTTGAGCAAGGAGTCAAACTGTGCTGGACACTGGTCCTCCAGGTGTGGAGCTGTGAACCCCTTTCCTAGGACCTCGGATGGGCATCTGCAGTGTGCTTGTATAAATCAGAATCAGAATCAGAATCAGAAAACTTTATTTATCCCGGATGAAATTGTCAGGATATTGTATAAAGTTTGTAGTTCAATGAGCTGAATCTGAACATTAGTAACATTTGGTTAATGTGTTGCAATTCTAAGAAAAATTCTAAGAAAAAACTTCACTTTACTTACATGTGTATTAGTAGTTACTCTAACGCTAGTTTAACAAAGACAGACAAATTAAAAAAATCATAAGATACGATTTTTTCAGATTTGTCTGTCATATATGGGAAATTTTGCACATATACTATATTGGGTATCAAGAAAATAGTCAATGATGTTGTTCAGCTAATTCTCCCCACTGAAAGGTAGAATTACCTGTTCTACCAATTGCCACAGTATGGTCCAAAAGGATCCAGCTATTTATCACAAAAATTTACATTTTGAACTGCTTAGGAAACCCATTGTACAGGATATTATAGCAGGTACAGACACTTACACACGTCTTCAGGATCACAAACCTGGCAGTAACTAGTTCTTTGTTTTAATGTGAGACAGTGTGATGAACTGAGACACCAAATATATCTTTAGAGTACAAATGACATGCTAAAACAAAAAATCTCACACCGAAGAAATTAAAGCTGTTATATAAAGCTAATTTCCTGTAGAATCTCACTAGAACATCTAAACAAGAATATTTAAACATTACGCTAGTGGAGCATGTTCTCTCATATCTCTTAGTGATGCAGTTATCAAACCTTCTCAAAACTGCTTTTGTCAGTTTTTTCAGAAAACCAATTTCTGAACCAAAACATATTTGACTTCATTAGAATTTACAGAATAATTACCATATTCTGAAAAGATTTTACAGCATGATCTGAGATATCACTCAGAGATGGATTCCTGATTGACTTTACATAAAACAGTACCTGTAATTTTGTTCTTTTATAAATATATACCACTTTATTAATTAATTATAACTGAGATTTCAGCATCAGTTCTGAAATCCTCTCTCTGTAGTGTGTCTTCCCAACGAAATAAACATTTTAATTCTAACACCATTTATGGGCTGGATTTTGGGGACTTTAAAAATATATAAATGCATAATTTAAAAACAATAAGAAATAATAAGAAATAAATGCTTTAACTAATCCTCCAATACAAAAAGTCTTTTTAGTAATATCAGTGTTCAGAAGGGAAAGATTCACAGTGACATCTGCTTTAGAAAATAACCCCATTCACCTGCAGCGTCTTGTCTTAACTTTGCCTCTTTATACTGTTCATGAATTATTTTCAAGGACATCGCAGCTCCATTCCCCATCTCACAAACAAATCTGCTGCCTATATTTAAGGCTGCTCTTCATATCACACAAATGTATGAGTGTGAGCTTCCATAGAATAGGAAAAAATCCACATGATAATGGAAAAAAAGGAATTAAAAAGTTAATTTCACTCAAGAATGTCAAGTTAGAAATGTTACAGTGGCTTGCAAAAGTATTTGGCCCCCTTGAACTTTTCCACATTTTGTTACATTACAGCCACAAACATGAATCTATTTTATTGGAATTCCACGTGAAAGTGGTGTGCACTTGAGAAGTGGAACAAAAATCATACATGATTCCACACATTTTTTACAAATAAATAACTGAAAAGTGGGGTGTGC
>JBBPDC010000156.1:3641121-3657660 GCA_037974485.1 Hemigrammopetersius urotaenia | reverse complement strand
CACAGAATGGATTCAAGTTCTCAAGCCTGTTTCCTCCCAAGAGGCAGTTCAGGGTCCTGGGGATTCCTCCCCCGGCACCCTGACAACGGCCATTTTGGAGTGTGCTTTTTTGTTGTTTGGTTTGTCTTCAGAGAGTGAAGTGCCCAAAAGTGAGGTTTATTTCTCTTATTTATTTATTTTTTGTTTCCCACCACTTCCCCTTATCTGAGATGTCTGTTATTGTATTCCCCGTTAAAGAATTCCAATAAAATTGTGGCAAAACCTGTGTCAGCACATCCCAAGCTAATCTTTCTGACAACGACGTTTAGATTAATTCAATACTCAGCATGCTTCTGAATGAGATTTTAAGCACTGGAAATGTCTTATCACTCCACCCTGGCAACATTAACATATAGATTAAATGCTTTGATTCACTTTGAATACTGCAGCTTACTGAAGTTCCTCTGCCATTTTTCACTCCTTCCTCCCCGGCATCAGACATTTTTGATGTTTTAAAAAAATGCACAGTGATAAAGAAAGTCTTTACGTTCAAGACGGCTTCCACCTTCCTTTAGTGCATAGTGTAGCAGTGTCCTTTGGCAAAGTATTTTGGCTGTAGCGGAAGAAAAGGCTCACCCTGGCCTTAATTGCCAATTGAACTAAAAAAAAGTATAAAATTGTACAGTGGTTGCCATGGAAACAAAAGTCATCATCTTCACTTGCAGCTGCCAAAAAAAGTGCCAAGGCAGTAAGCATCGCTGTACAATGAAAATAAATCACACTGATGCGTGATGTACAGCTTTCCCTCCCTCCTTAGTTCTACTGAATGCTATGCATCCCTCTAAAGACCTGGTAGTCTTATTAGTGCTGTCACGCCACATTGCTTATTGGATAGGGTGGTATGGATACACTCAAGCACAGCACCTAATTAGGAGAGAAATCACAAGTCTAATTGATTAGCCATTATCCAGGTACGATATCTGTGAGCTCAACCAAAGGCTGAAAGTGAAATTTAAAGTCCATCTGTTGCTAAAACACAGTCTGGGTAAGCAATTCACTCCTCACCTGCCTGAACCCTCTTTCATTCATGAGGAATAACAAACTCTCAGCAGCCAATGAAGTATGAAGTTCTCAGTAATTCAGCTTCAAGTGTGATAGAGGCTGCTATTTTGCACCCATTCATTTCTGCAGCATATCCCCAGTGTTCAGAACAGTGTCATCTAAAACGCGGCCAGCTTTTCTAAACAGCATGGCAATGTGTATGCTCTCAAATTAGCAGAATCAAACTAGAGCCTTCCCACAGCTGCTGGCCAGGGAGTTGCCCCTGTGATTGGAAGGTTGTGGGTTCAAATCCCAGTACCATCTCTATACACATTTACATTGTATTTAGAGCATTTATCAGACACTTTTATCCAATGCGTCTTCCATTCCCCAACTACAGGGGACAGTCTCTCTGGAGCAACTTGCTCAGGAACCCAGTGGTGGTCGGATTCAAACCCGTGACCTCCTGGTCTAGAGGCAAGTATTCTACCCCCTAGGCCACCACCACACTGGTCTCCAGGCACCATGTTGCTGGCTGTATGCTGCTTTACTTGGGCAAATGGGTTGAATGTAGAAAATAATTCTTGTGTGGTCTATTTTTGTGTAACAAATGGACACTTTACACTTACTTTTAATCTAGAAACTACATAATAGTACCAAGATTATTGCTTCCTATACAAACATTTTCACCATTAGATACTCCCACTGTGGATTCCAAGGTTATCTCCAAGGTTAATGCTTCAGCTTCTCGACTTCATTTTCCACCTCTCTGTGTATTATTCTCCCTTGTGATTGATGGTGACATTGATTTTGGCAAGTGCAGTATGGATCCACCCTTTCCCCTTAGTAGGGTTAAACCAATAACTTTTAGCATTGTGAAGAGGAAAAATCTATTTCACTGGAAAGCCAGCACATTATAAAAACATGGCTTTTGTATGCGTGTGGCTTAGCAACCGTGTCTCAGTGTCGCAATCAAAGAAGAGCCAATAAAGCAAAGAAGATCCCCGGGTTACGAGTAATTAGTGAAACACAATGCGCTCGACTTCATTGACAGAAATAAGAGGTGACTGCAGATAAAAGCGGTCATGATTGCTTAAAGAGAGATTATAAGAACACTATGGGTCGGTTTCCCAGACAGGGATTAAGCCTATATGTCCAGTGACCAAATCCATTTAGAAGAATCAGCAAAAATTATTTGAGCATTTGAAATGTTTTTGAAATACTTAACACATCATCTTTGACTTGTTGATGTTACTAAAAAGAAAAAAATGGTACAAACAATGTGTAAGGTGGCCTCAGGTAAGAGGCAGCAGCTATAGCTTGCAGCTACTGCCAGGGAAAGCAAAAGACAAGCTAAGATTAAGCAGAAGGCAAAATAAGCCAATTCGGTAGCAATGCCCCGAAGCTAATCTAAGGAGGATGGCTAACCAAAAGAGGGAAAATATTGGTAAGAAGCAAAAAACAGACGAAGGATAAGCACACTGGTGCAGCATGGACAGCAATGAGGGAGAAAACAAGCCACAGGTGCTAGAGTTCATTGCCACAGGTGCACTACAGAGAAAGCAGTAGATCCAGAGCCTGGGAGATACAATGGATGTATAACAGACTGGTCAGTTGGCAAAAGTACTTTTCTGTTAAAGCAGGCTGCTTTCGAAACCTACAAATTAAACCATTCACATATGTCCAAAATAGACCTCAGCTTCTCTTTACTTTAATTACTTTTTTGTATTTTTCAGTTTTGTAAGGTGGTATATGGCACAATCCAGCCTCTCAGAGTTAAAAGTGCTCTCGCTTGTCTTTGACAGTCATATTGTGCAGGCTGGTGCTGATTGTTCTCTGCTGCGTCTGCCCACAGCTAGACTTCATGGCTCATCTGCCAGATTCCCTCCTACACAGCCTGCATAAAAAGGTGCTCATATTCCTCAGGATTAGTCAGTACATTTTGATTTTAAGCTGCACCTTACCCGTTTTTTTTTTTGCTCACTCAAGCTGAACAGGAGATTAAGTGTGTTCCTCTGGGTGAATATCCTTCACCGTCTAGAGAGCGCACAAAGTGACCCTGCATGAAATTAGAGACAGACTTCTAGCGCTGTGTTATGCACGCATAAAGCGTTCATAAATCTATGCTCATGCAAGGCCACCTTTTTAAGTGCATCGGAGTGGTCAGGGAATCCATCTGCAGTCTCTTTACCCTCAGAGGAACAGTCACTCGAGGTAAATAATGGTTTCCTGCTGCTTAGATGAAACAGCAAGGTAAACACTGTTATCTGCCAAGCTTGTCATGGGCTGCCTGAATACTAACCCAAGAGAGACGGGCTGCAGGACCGCTCCAGAGCCGCCCCTCCTGCTTTCACACAGATAAGGAGAGGGCATTTTGGAGATGTCTCCAGTCAGCAGTGGTCTGTTAATGATGACAGGTAATTGCAGAGGTCAGGTGCAATCACCTTTTCCTCTAATGTTGAACATGAATTGTATCTGGATCAAAAGTATGAGCAAAAATATCACAGCCAAGAATAATGGTCTGACTCAGCTCATTAAGGACTTAATAACTGAAATAACCATGCTTCACCTCCAAGCGAGTTCACCTACAGCAACTTTTCGTGAGGTTGAACAAGATTTACAGAACAAATTCCAGTTCAGCTCAATAGCAGAATCAGAATCAGAAAACTTTATTAATCCCAGAGGAAACTAATTATGTTATGATTGCTCAGACACACAGAGACAAGAATAATATGAAATCTAAATAAATCCAAGAAATGACTCAATATTAAGTACACTATGATATCTACACAATGCTGAGTATAAATACTATGTATAAGTAACTTACAGCAGTTAAGTGAATTATTAGTAACAAAAGTTGTGGTTAGGAGTATGTAAGACTAAGACTACTGCACACAATAAGATCTTCCACATAATTAAATGAATTAGTACTCAGTAAGAACGCTGCACATGATCCTGCACATTATGAGACTACTGAACATAATAATACAATAATTATGCATACAGTGGATAATAAATTGTAGCTTTGGTAAAAGCACCTAAATATAAGATTTCATATTACATTTATTTTGTATGCATGTTATACACATACATTATAAATCTGGTGCAGTGTTTTTTTATTGAATTCAGTTCATTTTTTTAAATGGACTGTGAGGCTTTGGTCTGTCCTTGTGAGAGTTGCTATGAATGTGTTTGTGGGCAGAGCATGGCTAGGTCAATTACCTGGTGAGCTAAATCAAGTGTGGCAGACCAAGGAAAACACAAAAACACAGAGTGCATGAGGTCGGCAGGACTGGGACCTAAATCAAAAATGTAACTGCGTTCTAACCTGGTTTCAAGGAGAAAGCTGTACTTTCTCTGATATATAATAACTATTTTACTACTCTTTTACCAGTTTACCACAGCCAGTATGCACAGTAACAATAATATAGCTCTCAGAAAAATTCTCCGGCTGTGCAATGAAGTGAATGTGGTAATGATCCATGATGTTTCCTTGCGCACAACTGTGGCTTCCAATGGCTGGTGACTGATGGAGAACCCATAGGTGCCATTATTACTGCAATGCTAGCAGGTGTGTCTCTTAGCACCCATTTAAAAGAGAGATGGAAGTGCCATTTTATTGACAGGATGAGTGCTGTAGAAAGCAGCTGCAAAATCCTATAGTCCAATAATCTTGTGAGGTAGTAGTGGAAGTCTGTTTAGTGGCTGTAGGCATTAGGCAAATAGGCACAGTTATTTACTCTTACCTCCAAAGAATATAATAACATCTTATATTGTTTGCCAACTTCCAAATTAATATTTTCTGCAAACATATTCCGTAAATGCCTCAAAGCTTTAAATGTGTCCAAACCCAAGAAGTGTGAACCAACCTCACTGTATCTCTACAAAATTTCCAAACGCAACTGTAGTCCACCAAAATCCTGTCTGAGACTGACTTTAGTCTAGCATAATTCTGTCTCAACTTAACGATAGCCCAAACTAACAAAATTATCTGAACCCTACTGATTAAGCTCTATTTGCTTAGATAGATATCTTACCCCCCACTACATCTGTGACTGAACTTTGTCTCACTAAAATGTTGTCAACCTGACTATAACTCGATTAGACCGTAACCACTGAAAAATCCCTCTAAACCCAATAGTAGCCCTGCAAAATTCTATCCCAAACCAATTCTAACCCAATAAAATTCTGTCCTAATCCAATTGTAGCCCAATAAAATTGTGTCAGAAACTATAGCCTATAGCCTAACTATAACAGTTCTGTCCAACCTTTGGAGTATTCTCTCTGAATGCAAATGTAGCTTGAGTGTAGCTCAAAAGCAGCCTGACCACAATTTATCTCAACCTGACGATTGCCCAACAATAATTTGTCTTAATCTAACAGCAATCTGACAAAATTCTTTCCCAATTAAACTAAATCCCAGTATTATTTTCTCTAACACAACTCACAAAACCTTGCTTGAATTCAGTGGTATCCCAGTAAAATTCTGCTCAAATCCTGCTGATCACCAACCAGAGACCAAAAACCTAGATGTGCTTAGCGATATTTGTTTATACATGTATTTTAAGCTCCGATATACAGTATGTTTCTGTCTAACTGAAAAATGAGACAAGAACAAGACCCATCGCCTAGGTCTCCAGACTGGACAGAGACAACGTCTAAATCTCAAACACTTGAGACTCAGATACTAGAACCTTTACCTGTGTTAAACCAGTCACTTATGGAGCAGCGCAGAGGGAGAGGCTTAATAGCTAACTGCGAGGATTTGTCTGGGTCAATAGATGCCTTGCTTCCATACAGTGGTAATCAGCACACTGACGTTTTTATCTGATGGTTTCACTACATTTTTTAATATTTAGCTCCATCTGTGAAAGAGATAATGTGAACTTATAAAGCATCTCCAAATATATCCCATATCAATATGCAGATACATAACCCAGAAAAGAGAAAAAAAATTTAAAGATGAAACTATTCTTCTGAATTCGATCTTTTAGAGGGGAGATCTATCCTTAACTTTGCTCTCTGTACTCTCACACAGTGGACTCTGTATTCTCAGAAGCTTATTATGCCTTAAATGAGAATAAGATTAGGAACAAGGTTTATACTCACGATGTTTGTGATTAATCTCATCAGCAGGTGCACTAGGAATGCCATTCAAAAGTTTGCAAGGTGATCCAAAAGTCCAAACCTGTTTCTACTTCCACCAAACTCATGGTTCTAGTCTTTGAAGAGCATCTCCACAGCTCGAGGTTTTATCACTGTTGCTTCACATCCCCATCTCTTGTATAATTGCGGGTCCCTGCCCCCATGCTGATCTAACAAGTGCAATTAGGAATAAGAACACTTTTTTAGTCCCTCCATCAGCTAATCAAGGAGAAAGCCTGGTGCACTGACTGTGTCATTATCCTGGCAAAAAAGAAAAGCTTTCCAATGTTAAAAAAAAGTGTGAAATTAATTGGGACATCCAAACATTTATGTGTATCCCTACAGGGAGGGATTTGATTGCTCCTTGGAAGAGGCTTTCTGTGGAGCTTAAAAGATCTTTCTTTGTAGTAACTTTCATGTAGGAACTGATGGATGTGAAGCAGGAGGAAGGTAGTGATTTTGTTGTCAATTTTCTATACCTAAAAAAAATGTGGTGTAAATTTAGCAATGTGTGTGTGGCTGAAAACTTTATTAAAAAGCAGAAACTTTTAGAGCCTGAGTTCATTCTGAGACTCATACTGCCAGGCAAAATATATGGCAGGTTCTCTGTTCAGAGTTTGTGGTGGATGAGGTTGGTTGTTTTTTGCCCACAGGCAATGAACCAGTGAATTACGTTTAGGGAGCTCTAGAAATCAGAGATGTTTATTTAAAGAATTTGCTGAAATAAATCCCTGAAATAACTAATAGTAGGAGGGAGCAATGTTATGTTTTTTATCATTATTGTGATAAATGATGTCTCTTTAAACCCAAATATGCTTTTCTAAGCAAATTCTGGAAATTGTCAGTAAGAACAATGGCCAACAATGAATGTTTCATTATAAACAGAGCCTTGTTTTGGCCAATTTAATTGAATTTAGTGCTGTGTTTAATATTATTTTAAATAATGGTTTCAGAAAATAATATGATGCATATTATGTATAAAAGTGTCTTGAAGTTACATTTTTGTCATATTGCCCCACCCCTAATTAAAATTTTCTCTTTTATTGCTTTACATGCTAAACACATGTATAGCCAGATATAAACACTGTCACAAACAGCAGGAAAAATAACTTCTAGGCAGCAAAGGCAGTCTGAATTGTATGTCTGAGATGTCAGAGCTCTGCATGGTTTGACTGCAGCCAGACTGAGTGATGACAGCCATCCACTTTTAAAAGAATTTTTTAAAGATTTTTTTCCCTGAATCTGGCTCTCACTTTACAATAGTCAACAAATATTCTTTATTCCAGTGACAAAACCAAATGGGTCTGACTGGGCTTGTGTTGTGTATTGTATGTATTTATGACATTTATCTTTTATCCAAAGCGATTTCCATTCCCTAACTGCAGGGGACCCTGCAGAAACTTGGGCTTAAGGGTCCTACTCAGGAACCTAGTGGTGGTGTGCTGAAGGTAGGATTTGACCTCTTCATGGAAGTATCCTACCCACTATGCCACCAGTGTATCTCCATCATTCTCTATCACTCTATCATTTAGTGACTGGCTGTTTTTTAATCATCAAACCATAGAAAAAGTCCAGTCTTTATTGTACATTTTGTCCTGTTTGAAGATAAGCGTCTATGTCTATATATATATTGAATATACTGAATCTCTTTTGAGAAGAAAGTTGCAGCAGCAAAACTTTCAATCTGACAATACAGGTAATGAAAGATTAGGACCAGCATTAACTCGATAAGAGCAGTCAAGCATGAGGTAAACAGTCTGATGTTTGCCTTCCTGCACAGCTTAATTTGTTCCACATTTAGTGTAGAGGTGATAGACCAACATTAGGGTGGCAGCACAGTTGGTAATGTGTGGGATGGAGTCATCTCTTAACAGATACAGAAAAGCCGTGTACACAGGGAGTGCATTTCCATGGAGGAAAAATACATGATGCATGCCTGACTGCCTTCACTTCAATAATTGCAGTGACAGTTCCTTTACCCTGGCTATCTGTCCCGTCTGGCCTGGTCCTCTGAGGCCGTCTATTCTGGGGTGACAAATTCTCGAGTCTTGGAAAGCCACGCGGCAGCAAAGAACAGTTTAGCGCGTTCCTTTCCTTGTACACACATGATTAAAAGTATCAGATAATTATCACACCCTTCACGACTTGTGAAATATGTGCTGGAGCACAGAAAATGCTGGAGCGTAATGGCTTTTGGATTTTGACACAACTCATCAACCAACTTTGACAGCAACATAATATTCATTTTGTTAAGCGTCTTGCTTTAGACGTAGAAGATGAGCTATGGATGCAATTAAATGAACCATTAAATACTAAGCACTACACATCAGTTCCTCATAATATATTGGTTTAGAATAACTAGTGGTAGTGGCTGAATAATAAATGTTAAGATTAATAACCTAAGCCTAGGTTTGACATGCCATGCTGTTAAAAAGTATTAAAAAATCTCTGCTACTATAGTAGTCTAAGTTACTTGGGGAGATGTGAATTGTATCACTTCGCCTGAAGTTGTGGTTTGATCTGAGTGGATGCATGGCCTTCATGGTGCAGAACGTGAGCCCCTTGTCTCGCCCAGCCCCCCTTTGTGCAGGATATGGTTTGGAAATCAAAAGCTCACACAAAAATGGATCAACGCAATGATGGCGCATGCAGTCGCCATGGTTACAGAGTGGAGCTGGAGAGTAAGCACGCTGGGGCCCTCACAGCCCGTTTGCTGTGTGGGTTGAGACATCGCTTCCTATCAGCCTCTCTAAGGTGGAAGCTCTGCACTGAGTCTATAAGCTTCCAGCTTTAATGTCAACCATACAATACTAAGCTGATTTGATGTAGGTCCATCATTGAGGATCCCCTGTATCCCCTGTTAAGGGAATTCACTGATGTTTTTCAACCTAATCTCTGCTGCATATGTAGTTTACAACTGATTACCACTTGTGAAAGTGGTGATGCTGATGACCCAAATGCCCTGCCCGTCCCCAGTGTCCTGAAAAGGGCCATATATTTTCTGAGCATGTGTACGCTTTGCTGCTCTGATGGCCCAGGGTAGGTTGGCCCTTTCTGGTTTTAAGGGAAGCCTTGTCACATGATGTAAGACTCAGGTTCTCAACAGCTTTGAATGTTTGTTTCATTTTAAAAGTTCTTAAACCTCCTGAAGACTCATCTATTCAGAGAACATCTCCTCTTATGCACTATGCCCAGCATGAAGATTTTAGCACTTAAAACTCACCTCTGACTCCTACACTGTGAAACTTGAGTGTTTTCTCAAATTATCGCCTTGGATAAAAGCAAGTATGTACTGTTATGTAAGAACTCAGAACCATGCAGAAAGTTTGTCTGAGGTTACTGGAATGTGGGTTTTTTAAAGTACCAATTGTGACTAGCAAGATAATGCCAGCGGACCATTAATAATTTCTAACTGGCAACATATGAAAAGGATCAAATACATTTCCTGTCAAAACAGTGTTTCTTGAAAGTTTCTTTTCAGCACAGGAAAAATTATTGTCATTTGGCCTAGTAACTGAGAATTCTTTGTTTGGAGATGTCTGTCCAGTTTGTTCATTTTTAGGCTTTTGTTATTAAGTACTTTCCACATGAAACACACTGAGACCACTATTCTTTATTTTAAATGGCTTTGGTGAAGCCAACATTACAGACTCTCCCTTGTATTTTCATTTCAGTATCATGCCTGTGATTATTAATGGAATGATCACAGTTACATTTGCACATTTGCAGCTGGTAGCCTGATGGCTAGGGAGTTGCCCCTGTGTTCGAAAGGTCATGGGTTTGAATCCCAGGACTGACAGTGGCACCCTTGAGAACGGTACCATCACCTCACACACTGCTCCCTGGGAGCTGTGTCGCTGACTTCCCACTGCTCACTTGGTGAATGGGTTAAATACAGACAATTTTACATCGTTCACACTGTGTACAGTGTGGTGTATTCATGCGTGATAAAAATGGCCTCGTTATTTTACAGATCAGGCTCTGTGGTGTTTGGTGATATCAGGAGAAATATCAGGATGCAGTCATTCTCCACAGGTAGCCTTGTGGTGAATGCAACACTACTTCATGTTCAATACATGACCTTCACGGGAAAAAAAAAACAGGATGAAAGCAATGCATTGAAACAGGGCCTCTATACATCAAGCCATGTGGTTTTGAATGAAAAACTCCACATCCTCTTACCACTTACATCTCTGAGGCTCTCTCATTGTTATCTCATCCAGAAGACCAGATCAAGGTTGTCAGAAGACAGAGCCTCATGTGTACAACATCTGAGCTGAACAGACAGAACAGTTTAAATTAGGAAATTCCCATTTCATAATGTTGTAATGCATTGCACTTTTCCGATTAACGACCCAATAAAAACAGATCTTTGACCCAATTGGGTTGTGACCCTAAGTTTAGGAAAGGCACATTTATATAGTTAAATGTTACCAGTCAACTACTACCACTGAAACACCTTCATAAGCGATTATTCACAAAATATATACTTGTTTAATCAGATGCCAGACTGGATACTTCCTTGAACGCTGTTTTCATTTAAGAAATCATTGAGCTTTAAGAAATGTACCATTTTAAATACTCCAAGTACTCAAACACATCTGGTTAGAGATTACTCTGTAGCTGAAAGAATCAAGCTGAAGTATCAAATTGCACATTAGATGGGTTTAATGTATCTGGAGGAGTTCCTGTTTTCAAAGAATGGTTTGCAATGTATCCATTGTTTAAGACCCGGATAGAATTACATAAGATTTGGTAGAATTTACTCTTGTCTTAAGGCTTGTTTACTGTTACAAACTCTGTTACAAATTTATTTCATATAGTTTCATACCTCAAACTCTCATTTGCAGTGTTCAGCAACTTTCCCATTTTGTGTGTTCTTTTTTAAATACTTTAAAACTATTGTCCACAGTAATTGATGGCACTGGCCCAAAACATTGTGGTCAGAACTGTTGCCAGAACAGCATAAGAACGGAATGCTGCTGCAAATGATAGCCAGAGTTGGTGCCTCCTAGAGCAAGTTGATGCAGTGATACTTAATGCAATTACACAGAGTTTGGCCTTGAAGGCTGCATGGGTGAGGGAGGGGAGAGATAGCAAGCTCAGGCCCCCCAGCACCCTCTGGAAGCTGAGGATTAGCACACAGGAGTGGCTGGAGGTTTCCGTAGCAGCCATGGGGATGGCTGAGAAATTACAGGGGCTTATCAGAAAAAGAGAGACAGGCTCCGTTTGAGGCTGATGTCCATGAATATTCATTTATGGGGCTACTCTCATTTCCCTTTTGTCTTTTCCTTTCCATACATTGGCTTATGGTGCACTTTATCCTTCCTCTGCCTGGCTTTCCACCTTCCATGCTAACGATTGAAACTCAACCATGTGTTGACTGTTTATACAAAACATGAGCTCCAAGGGCAGTTTTCAAACATCTAGTCCCAGGTTACCAAATCCCCACATGACAAAAGGCTTTGAGATGAGAAAAAGTTGGCTTGCCCTTTATTTTTCTCTCTGTCTCGCTCTTTGCTTTCAAAATCTATATCTCCTGGTTTGCTCTCCCCATATGTATCTTTGGAGTGCAGCTGAGATAAAGGATCCACAACATGAAATGCTCAATGCAGAAATCATCAGAGGCATCCACATCTCTTATGTCAGGTGCTGTCTCCACACTATCTTTAAAGAAAATGAAGTATAGCCTGCTCTTTCTAGGGTGATGAATATCACCGCATGATAAAGAAACACATATCTGTCTGGTGCCTTGTATCTGTTGACTTTGCAATGCCTGCAGGTTCTTTCATGCCAAGCATGAGAAGCTTTGAATGTGAACCTGCTGAGAAAACGGGGATTCACAGCATACACCTGTGATTGTCTGTGGCTTGCAGAATAAGCTTGGTCAGGGCCTCCCTAACCTTCTGCCCTATAACCCAACACTTCAGCCCAATCAACAGCTTTAGAATAGAGTGGCTATGGAGAGAAAAACACTACCAAGACTCAGACATGTGCTGAAATGCACTGCCCTCCAACAAACTCAATTCTCTTTGCTCTTGGATTCACAAGTCTACAAGAAGAGATTGTGGAGGTTTTTTTTGTTTGTTGACAGAACTGCATCTGTCTCACATTTGAAATGTAGTGAAGAAACAGGTGTATTACATTATTATTTTATAAGAAGAGGGCACCCAGGACATAGCCAAATACTCCTCAAGACAGAAAGCAACTTTATCTAAAAGAACAGACTAAAAATATGTATGTTCAAATTGTGCTTATATTTTTCTTAGAAAATGTTCAAAAAAAACTAAATACAGCACCAGCCAAAAGTTTGGACACACCTTCTCATTCAATGATTTCCTTTGATTTTATTATTGGTTACATTCAGATTCATACTGAAAAGATCACCAATTGCTCTGATGACAGCTTTGCACACTCTTGGCATTTTTTCATGCAGATTCATGAGGAATTGACCTGGCATTGTATTTAATTGACAGCTGTTGTTCATCAAGAGTTCATTAGTGGAATTTCTTGCCTTCTTAATGTGTTTGGGACAATCAGTTGTGATGGTCGGGTTGGTACACAGTTAGTGATCCTGTTCCACTACAGTTCTACTGCACATTATGGCAAGAACCATATAACTAAGAAACAACAGTCCATCATTACCTTATTACAGAACATATTCTGGTTTCTTTAACTCTTTTTTGTTTACTGCATAATGTGTTCCTTCATCATTTTCTTTGTTTTCAATATTATTCTACAATGTAGAAAATAATAAAAACAAAGGAAAAAACATTAAATGCGAAGGTATGTCCAAAATTTTGACTGGTAGTTTATGTTATTTGCATCCAAACCTTTGCATACAATACACCGATCAACCACGAAATTGAACCCACTGAGAGGTGAAGTAAATAACACTGATTATCTCCCCATAATGGAACCTGTCAAAAGATTTATTGGGCAGCAAGGGAACAGTCCGTTCTTGAAGCTGAAGTAGAAAGAATGGGCGAGCATAAGGATCTGAGCGATTTTGATGAGGGCCAGAAGAGTCAACCCATCGGGTTCTTTGTCATGTCTCAAATTCCTGAACAATTTTTGAAGTGTGTCTGGTTGCATTATCCTGCTGAAAGTACATGGTCTGCAACGATGTGTTGCCCTTTATGTGGAAATAATAATAAGTCATATTTGTCTGTCTTCCAGCACATCATCTTCAAGACTGTTCACATGCTGCCTAATACACTATGTGGACAAAAGTATCGGGACATCTGATCAGTACACCAACACTTTAATAACTTTAATAACATTGTACATAGACTTTATATGGAGTTGGTCCCTACTTTGCAGCTATAACAGCTTCCACTCTTCCTGATTGGCTTTCCATAAGATGGGAATTTGTGCCTGTTTATGAGAATTTGTGCCCATTCATTCTGTAGATCATTTATGAGGTCGAGTGCGGATGTTGGACGAGAGGGCCTGACTCACAATCACCGTTACAGTTCATTCTAAAGGTCTTGGATGGGGTTGAGGTGTATGGGCTACTCAAATTCTTTCACACCAAACTCATCTAGCAGTTTCTTTATGGAGCTTGCTTTGTGCACTGGGGCACAGTCATGCTGGAATAGAAAAGGTTCTTCTCCAAATTGTGTCTGCAAAGTATGGTGTTGTATAAAGCATAGAGATTGTCCTTCACTGGAAGTAAGGGGCCTAGCCTAAACCCAGAAAAACAGGTTTGTCCATATAGTGTATTTCCCATCCCTTGACAGGTGCCACTGTAACAAGATAATCAGTGTATAACCAGAATGTCATCATTTTAATATTAGCATACAGGCACATTTAAGTTCTAGGTAAGTATGAAGCCTGTATAGAATTGTTTTTTGAGAATGAACGTTCAGGTAATTTTTCAGTATTCCAAGCATAAGAAATGCTATTTGAGCCACCTCTAAAAATAACAGCTCTTTGTGACAGCATTCATAAAACAACATAGCACAAGTGTTTCAGGGTCCCACCCATTTCCACAAGATTGTGAGTTCCCAGTGTTGAGCAGAAGAGGATGTGTTCCCCTTTTGATCTCCTCTCAAGGTTTCTTCTCCCTTATCTTCGAGAGCATCCCTTTGACAGTGTCACACTTAACTTATTCTGTTAGGATCCATCATATGACATCATGTTAAAGTAAAGTGGCCCCTTATAGTCACGCATGAACACACGATAGCAAAGCACACAGTGTGAACAATGTGACTCTTTTTCTCCCATTCACCAAGTGAAGCAGGGGGCTGCCATCAATGAGAGTTACTTTGCTTAAGGAAACCTTAGTGATGACACTAGCAGCGCTAAGATTCAAACCCACAAGCTTCTGATCACAGGGGCAACACCCTAACCACTAGGCCACCTGCTGTTAGTTGCATCACGTGATTAAGGGAATTCTAAAAAGTGGCAGGGGGACTGATCCTGACTAAAGTGAGACGGAAACTGGGTGAAAATAAAAAAGAACGTTCACTTTAATTACTTTTACCGAAATGTACTCAAGAGAAATTTTCTCAAGCCTTTTCCTTATCGTACCAGCCTTTTTAACTCTCAACAGTGTTGTCATTTTCTCAGTATTGGAGAGATTGAGGTAATGGACTAAATCTTTCCCTTATAGCCTAAGGTGGCTCTCGCATGACCTTATCCATCTCAACATTGAAGGTAAAAGAAAGAGAGAGAGAGAGAGAGAGAGATACTGCACATGTTGAAAAAAGCTGATATAAACTGGTCAATCCCTCTGGCAATGCTGGTGCAAACAGACTACAGGGAGAGACTCCATTACTGGTAATGGTCTGTGTTTGCTCTTGCTGTTGTGGAAATCAGTGCGGCTAATTGACCTCAGCCCGTCACCGCAGCCAGCAGGCTGTGTGTCAGAGGAGCAGGGAAAGACATTATCTGATTTCACACAGTTTGCCACACTCAATGACACACAGAATGACTGCTGTTCCTGTGAAATCACAGGACAAATATTCAGCGGATCAGAGCAGGAATGGCATTAAAGCATGGCACCGTAGGTTCACGGCTGATTTGTATGGTACATGAGCTGAATCCTTCACGCAGCTGAGAACAGGCTAACTGTCCTGATAAGGAGGGCCTGGAAGCTGCTGGGACACAGGTGATTTTCATAGCACTTCACAAGTCCAATCATTTTCATTAGCCTTCATTTCTGCAAGCAGCACACAGTTTTGGAACGCTCTTTGTACGCTGGACTCCTGGGGTTCCTGTTTGCTGAGCATGGTCGCAGCTTTGTGTGGCGTGAATTGTGTTGTTTCTTTTCTGAGGTTGAGATGTGAACGACGCATTCTCAGTTTACTGCAGTTGACTTCACAAAACTCACTTTGAACTGAAAAGCACGCTTCTGAGGCCTCGTTTATGCATTTCCAGATATTTGTGAAAAGGCATTTTCCCCTTCACTTTTAAAATGACCTCTGTTCTCATGAATAATATTTTCAGAAGTAATTTCCACACAGCAAAAGTTTTAAGAATGCTCATTAAAGAATAGTAGCCCTCACCCATACAAAAGGTTCTTCAAGGGTCCTTGAGTAAAGAGAGAACTGAAACAACTTTGGTCCTTTAAAGAGGCTTTAATTAACAGTACAGTTCAAACTGTTTGTGCAGCGGAGGAAACCATTTGTTCCACCTATATACATGCATGAGCACCTGCGGTTTGTTGGAAGTTAGACTGTAACTTAGTTCCATGGTCTATCTATCTCTCTCTATGTAATAAACAACAAATAACAAAAATGTTTTAGAATAGATTTCAATTACAGACAGTAAAAGCCTTTTGGATACATAGACAGATAGCTATATACTATACTAAAACAAGTTCTGTTTGCTATAGGATGCAATAATAAATCATTTGACATCAAGTGTGACATCAAATTTGACATCAAGCTCCTTGGGAAGAACATTACAAGTACACTGCCCTCCATAATTATTGGCACCCCTGGTTAAGATGTGTTAAAAGCCTTAAAATAAAGTCATTTTTTATTGCAGAAGCATACTCTCACACTGATAATTGTACAATAATGTAACCTTCAACTTTAAGTGAATTTTAAGGGGGAAAAAAAACTCCCTGACTAAGGAATTTTTTTTTTCATACAATCACCTGTTCCATAATTATTGGCACCCCTAACAATTCCTAGGAAATGAATGTAATTGAAGTATTTCTGTCATTTACAAAGTTGATCAGTGTATCTAGGAACATTTAATTGGTAATTCATCACTTTCCCTGGGGTATAAATATGACGTGACACAGAGGCCATTTCTCTTATCCACTCTTCAACATGGGAAAGAGAAAGGAACACACCCTTCAAGTAAGGCAGATGTGTGTCGACCTTCACAAGTCAGGCAATGGCTACAAGAAAATAGCCA
>JBBPDC010000156.1:3628904-3641021 GCA_037974485.1 Hemigrammopetersius urotaenia | reverse complement strand
CTTTTTGAGGATGGAGGAGATGTTGGTCTCCCACTTCAGGTCCTGGGAGATGGTGGTACCCAGGAACTTGAAGGTCTTGAAGGAATCATCTTGTGTGAGCTGCTTTTAAAACAGACATTTATTTGCTCTTGTCTTAAAGGTTTGCTTTTATCAATAACTTAGCGACAATAAAGCTATTTCCAGGTATTCGACTTCCCTGCCCAACCCTCAAACTTCAAGTGGAAATATGTGGGCTCATATTTTAATTCTTTACTCACAACAACACAACTTCCATCGTGGTTTCATATTTTCGGAAGTGACAGTTTAGTCTAAAGAATAATAAGTAAATAATAAGTCAGTGAAATGCAATGGCATGCTAAAAAGAGTGAAACCTTGTTAAATATTGTAGATGCCATGCTGTTTGCTCCCCCTCTGTTGCAGGAACAACTCAATGCTTCTAAGACTGCTTTACTTTAGATACTAGGAGTATGCAATGGGCCAATAATTGCATCCAGCCACAAGAGCACTAGTGGGGTCAGGTATTGGTGTTGGATGATAAGTTCCACTCCAGCTTTTCTCAGTAGAATTGGGTGGAGCTCCATCACTCCACCACAGCCCAGTGCAGGGGACCAAATGGGTCGACATGAAGGCCATAGGGATATGTGCAGGTGCTCCTGTATTTTTCTATGAAGATTACTAGGCAGCCATTAGCAATGAATGCCTAGTAGCTGAATAAGCTGATGAGATCAGATTAATTCAGCATCTCTAATAGTATGACAACCATTCCAGTCCAGTGTCTGTTAGCAAGGTTCTGTCCCCACACACTGCTCCCCGGATGCTGCAGAACTGGCTGACCAAATAATTCAATTTGCTTGAATTATAATTTGCTTGGATTTTATTTAGCTCTTGATTCAGCTTTGGCACCAGTTTTGGGAAAATACTGTCCATCAAGCATGTGATAGAGTTGCAGCCAATAAAGCTTAGTTTGAACATTTCGTTCAAAATGAAGTGAAAGGATTTGACTCTTATACGGAAAGTTTGTCAAAAGTGCTCATAACATTTTCTATGTAAACACAATCAAAATACAGCAATTACTTGTTCTTCGCTAATACGGGAGTCCTTTCACTGCAGATTTTAATTTCCAAGTTGATAATGAATTAGACGGCAAATGTATGCAGCTTGCGCTCCGTAGATTTTACTCAGCTGACTGATGGACCAACTCACAGTTGTGGACGTGCTCCAGATTTAATCATTCCTCAGGAGCTGAATGTCGACGCAGAGTTTACTGTTTTTTACATAATTGCCTGTAAACAAGTTATTAAACAAGCTCCCCTTCACCGCATCAACTGATGTTGCATTCGCTAATCTCTTGATGAGAAGCAAGCACCCCTTCAGTCCTTAACAAGAAGCAACAAGGTTAATGACTTAAACTCTATCTGCAGATTCGATTCAGATACACAAAAGCAGAAGAGAAGCCTCTGATTGAAAGAGAGTGCCTTGGAGGGGCAAAAATGTACTGCTGAAAAGAGACACCTGAGCGAGTGTGTGATGGAAAAAAACATTGAGTCAGACGTGAGGTGTTTCAGGTCCAAATAGAAAGGTCTGCCTTGGCTTTTTTGGTTCTTATATTTGGCTTTTGTGGCGGTTTGTCATAAACCCGGGTCGCTTGATGAAAACATGCCAGGGTTCTTTTTTGTCAGAGAATGATTAAAAATAGGCTTCCAACAGTGAGCGTCTGTGACATTGACAGCAATGGCGAGGTCAGTGGAGAGGTTAGTGTTGACACTGATGTATGGAGTGAAAGATGGAGAGGGAGAGATAAATAAAAGGAGTGAGAGAGAGAGAGACGGATCTCAGTTCACAGTTTTGCACATTAATTCATCATTTACGGGCACTTTGGGTGGCAATAGCTCTTCTTTTAGCTTTTTGTGTCCCCATGGAAAGGCTTTGTTTACCACTAATCATCAGTAGATTGTGTGCAGGAGCTGTGTTGTGCTCAATTTTGTCTTTCCTGTCTTTTTTCTCTTTTTTTTCAAATTAATTGATTTGGAAAGTCAATTCCATGTCACACGAATGGTGCAGGGCCGAGCAGCCCTTTTATAAGCAAAGGCAAGTAATTGGTTGTTGTTTTCAGATAACAAACAATCCAATTTCTTTGTCAGCATCAGCATCCCCACCACCACATACTCATGCTGAGCATTTGCCCATTTATGCCTATAATCTTTTAATTGGCTGACAAAGAAAACTTTGTAAATTACTGTAGGTTTTTTTTAATCTTTTTTGCAGTTTGATAGGTTGAAAAGGAAATGCTTTGTAGACAGATAAACAGCCCTCCCCTGTGTGCTTATGGCCTTATTTTTCTTCTAGAATAATATGAGTTTGGTGGGGGGGGGTTGCTGATTCGTTAGAGAAAAATGACAGCACTGATTAGGCTGTGCTGAACTGAAATTACCCTCCAGCTATTTCCACTGCAAATTGCCTTTTCAGACACAAATGACCAACTGTCTATCAAACCCGACCATGCTATTCTGGGTTTGTTTGTTCATTTGGCAGCACAAATGTGTACACATGAAATGTACACTTCTTAGCTGATTCAACATTAAGACGGTTAAAGTTCTTCAAAGATAAAGCATGACTAAATGCACATTTTATACACAATGTCATCAACATTATACTGTCCTGCAGGGAGAGTGTGCGGGGGAGGAAATGCACACAATAACTATTACCTATGAGGTATTAAATCAAGTGGTCTAGAAGAAGAACATTAAAGTGAAAAAGGTAATGCATTTCCCATTATTTCTGATATTGCTTCATTTCCTTTAGCCACTGAGGCTGTAATTAGAGCCAGCAGTCTCATTGCATTATTTTAGACTTTTTGTTCCTTCCTCTTCTTCTTATTTATCCTTCTTCTGTCCTTTTTTTACTCCAAATATGAGGTCTTCTTAAAATGTGGGCCACCGAGATTAAACACTAATTCTCTCTGTTGTCTCAGGCCTTTGAACGTTCCCTTGTACAGATTTGGGTGTATGTCACACATTAATGAAAACAACTGTAGCTGTGAGTCCTGTAATCCTGATAGCAGGCAACGGACCTCCTTAGGGTTTGCTCGGCTCGTTTTTTGCTAAACCTCTGCGTAATCCTTGATTCAGCCCAGAGTCTGGGCATCAGGAGTGTAACTCTGCATCTCCTTCGTTCAGCTGCTGCTTCTCTCAACTGCTCTCGAAGCTTCCCCTCTCATCTCGAGACCCCTTTTTAACATGTAATCCCCTTGGGAATACAAAAGTCAAATGCAATGTAACGTGTAACAGTTTATTTAAAGCTTAAAATGAATTTTGGAATAACATAATATACTTCAGACTTTAATATGGTTTACATTATACATTATGAATTTCAATATGTAACATTTGCATACACATCCTACTACAGCAGTAGCTGAAAATTAGCTCTTCCCCATGCAGTAATGCAGAACTGAATACATTAAAAGGACAGTTAAAAAGTATCTCTAACCAATGGCCTCTGACTCTAAGTGTAGTCACTTGAGCCTATAGTCACTGCCTGTTTGGTGTCAAAGGGTCCATATCCTGCAATGTCACTGTATTATTTACATAAAACAAACAGTCATAATGATCACTTTCCTCTTTATGCCTTCTATGGAAATGCACTGAGCCTTTAAGACTGATAAGCATTAATAATCCCTGGACTGGCTAGCTGCCCTGATTTGTGCCTCACTCAGAAATGATCCAGACACTACTCTCTTTACTTTGAGTAAACCTTTGTTTACGGAATAGATAATATGTCTCAGTTAGCTTATTTTCTCATGACATTATAAAAAAAATGAATATACAGTACAGTGTACCCCCGCAAAGACGCAGGTTCAGAGTTCGCGGCCTCAGTCTTCCACGGGTTTTCTTAGAACCCCTGCAAATTCACAGGAACCGTAAATATCCTCGACACCTTTTTTGTGCTTTTTTTCATGAATTTCAGTGATAAATAATTAAGAAAAATGTATTTTTTTAAACTAATTTTGTAACATAAATATTAACGTAAATTCAGTCACATTTCCATAGAAAATATAACTGTATAAATGTTTTACTGTTGTTGAGAGAACACAAAGAAAGCGTGATAAGGGATGATGAAATACCCCTGTACTCAGAAGTGGGAGGTTTGAAAGTAGCCAATCCGAAAGCATTATTCATTTGTCCTTGCTGCTTATTGGCTGCTGTCCTGTGACACATCTCTGGCAGTGGCAGCCCAGCATTCCTACATCAGAACAGATTCCTGCATAGAGCATTGAACTTTATATTTTTTTAAGGGTAATGTATTCAGCTGAGTTTAAAATTAAATTGAATTAAAGTGTTTTGGAAGCACGTTTAGAGGTATATTTGGGGTTTAGAGTATACAAAATAGGCATTTATAGGCTTTTTACTACATCATAAATTCACAGTTTTTCACAGAACATATCCCCTATGAATTTCTGGGTCGACTATATAGATTTCGTACATGGACTGTATGGACTGGGTAAAAACCATGGGTTTGTTTTCTTTGCTGTTAAAGATGAACTTACAGCAAAAAAAATTTCTAACTTTTCCTGTCTTGCTTTTGTATTGTCCAGTTTTCACATCCATAAAGACCACAGAAAACAAAAGAAAAAAGTCTGGACAATTCTGGTGTTCACTGGAAGAGACACGTAATTACTTCTGAAGCTCAATTCTAGCTCCATCATACTTCTTCTGAATGTCATATTTCTTGACACCTTTTTATTAATAATTGATCTGAGTAGACAAAAGCTGACCACTTCCATATCCTCACCGTCAGTGGTGAAGTTTCCTGTTGTCCAGGCCTTTCTTTTTATATAGAACTGTCCACCTGTTCTTTGTTTTTTTCAATTTCATTTTTTACTAAGAGAAGTATTAGTATGGCATCCCTAGTCCACTTTGTCTCTTTAAGTAATCTTACCTACAACATTTAGGGTAATGGGAAAATTGTGAAATTATGGCAATTTAATTTTTGACCAAGTCCTGAGAATTCTGACCAAGTCCTAAGCAACTCTGACTTGCATGAAGATGGTGGTGCAATTTAAACACATTTACCTTCCCTATGGGTAGCCAGCATCTTCTCCTTCAGCAAGCTTTAATGAAAATAAATGAAAAGATGACTCTTCTTGGCATAACATCCAGAGCACAGGCCCCAACAGTGGGACAAATGAAATGCGTTTCTAATGGAGCTGAATGAATTAGTGCATCTCTTACCCACCACTTCTGCTCAGTAGGGACAGTACGTGAAAGTGCTCTCAAGTGAGTTTGCAATTTCCCTATCAAGCCACAAATGTTCTTTTGTTGCAATTGATGTAGTATTGGACAAAATGTCCAGAACATTAGCAAGAAACATCATTAAATTTAATGTGGAATTGTGGTACAAAACTCAGTTTGCATCAAAATACCTTGTTTGGAGTGTATTATTTATTTTAGATGATGGGTGTGAAAAGTCTTTATTAGTTAAAGTAATTGTAGATTTATTCATCACATGATCAACATAATGCCTTAACCTTTAGAACTCAGAGCATAATAGTAAAAATTACTTTCAAAATTGCTTTCAACAAATATAAACAGTCTAAAACAGTGTTTGTTCTCCTACACTGTGACGGCTAGGCCAGTGGCCGGTAGGGGCCACTGTTTTTGACTTTGTTTTGGTTTTTGTTCTGGGACTTTTATTTTGATGTTCATGTCTGTTTAGTGTCACGTGTCTTGTTTTCACCTGCTTTGTGTTTTGTTCTCTAACTGTGTCTAGTATTTAAGTTCTGTTTGTATGGACCAAAGTTATTGGTCCATCGCCTCACATGCCTTTTGTATCCCGTTCATGTTCCTGTTTGTAGCGGCCATCGAGCCAGGGTTTATTTTCTGTTTTGGTTTATTTAATAAAAGGAAAGCACTAGCATGGAAGCCTGTCTGTCTCTAGCCTGTGTCCTAAGAGGAAAATCACGGGAGTCAGACAACCTGGTCTTCCGTGACATACACGCTCGCCGTTTGCTGCTCTACCGCGCCCTGGAGCCCCCCCCTGAAGGTTTTTTTCCTACCCATTTGTGGGCGGAGACTATCTAGAAAGTTCTCCCGGGGTTTAAGATATTGTGTTTTCACCATTTGTTTCAAAAAACTAAAACAAAAGAAATGTGGGTTTTTTGTTCTTAGTGGGCATTTGCGTGTGATGCCATTTGTAAAAACCTATGATTATGTTTATCATACTTATTATATGTTTTTTTATATGATGATAACTTCGGTTCTACATGACATAGGAACACCAAACAGACCAGGGGGAACTTCCATACAAGGACTTGTTTTGCCATAAGACAAAAATGTACAATTTTTTGGGCTTCCAGCATGGATCCATGCCACTCATGTTCTTAAGGGGTTAAAAGCTAACCCTGTGCTGTTCTAAAATGTGGATCATCTGACCTCAAACAGCTGTGCTGGATTGTGCTTCAGCAGGTTTACAGTATCTTTGCTCATATAACCTATAACAGGTCAACTATTGATCTCGTCCTCATTGAGCCGAGAGTAATGGACAAGCACTGCTGAATGACTTCCAGGGATTGCACTGGTCCACTATAGATTTGTCCAGTTCAGCTCACCAGGTAACTCAAAGCTGTCACTTGTCATGGCTATTGATCCCAGTGCATATAGTCATTCAGTGCTTTCCCTGGTGTATATTGAAGACTCCATGAATCAACATTACAGATTCAGGTGTTGTGGAATCACACATTCCGAGGTGTGTACCTATTTAGATGAGTTATATGATCCCGCATTGGCAGCATCTATTCAGAGAGCCCAATAGTATATTTTTCAGATGATACGCTGATCCACAGCCATCGACTAATCGCTGTAGCATTCATGATGTGAGTAATGAGGGGGCAAGCTCAATAATGACAGCCAAATTACAGAGTGAGAATAGACTGTTCATTTTCCTGCAGAGATGGAAAAACATCAGCGCCTGAACTGGGCTATCATTTGGGACAGCCTACGTGGCAGCTCATCCTCACAATAGGCTGGATCTGTCCCACAGACAGCGAAGCGCAGATAAGGCTGGTTCCCTCTTTGTTATTTCAAGCCGACAGTCCTTTGCATTATTGGCTTAAATGACACCTCTCAGCTCTCGACAGCGGAGGCCTCACTTCAATCGATACAATCACCATGGAAACGCAATATGTCGAAAACATGAGGTTATGAGCGTGGGCTTTATCTCACGTGTAGGGTGTTGTAAAGGAAACAGATACAGATAAAGCTTGAAATATAGCCTGAGGGAGAGGGCCTCAGGTGGGTTTACTACGAGGGTCAAATGGAATGATCTTCTGTCCACAGTGAAACTTCAAACATTGCTCTTGGCAGCCTCCAGAGTACATGCACCTGTGTGTATGAAAAAAACATTGCTTACTTCATTTGAACTCTAAGGGCCAGATGTATGAGTGTGGCCCTCCTTTAAATACACATACGTTAGGAAGAGAACTTTAGTCAAGTCAAGTCAAATTTATTTACATAACACATTACTATACACAATAAAAATAGAATAGAATACAATGAAAGAATAAAAGAAAAACAAGAAATAAAAGAAGATATAAAAAGTCAATAAAGAGAGCTAATTACAAATTCTTTCTGCAAATAGATAGGATGGTTCTCAAATTTCTTATATAACTATAGCAGATAGCGCATAATTGTCTCCTGGAGGTTGTTGTTGGGTAAGCAGGACTAGTCATGTCTAACACACTTTTAATTCAATTCTGAAATTACAGTTTTATTGAAACAATATTTACTTATTTACTGTCAGAAGCTGCACAGTGTGTAAGATGTCATAGTAAACATATGCACACAAGACATAGCCTGCAGTTTTTCCAAAAACATTAAGGGCTTAAAGAATAATAAGATAATTAGACAAATATGACTAAGAAAGAAATAAGTCACACAGGACCAATGGTGTGGGTAAAATACAGTTTGGGGCAGTCTGTGAGAAAATAGCACGGCAAATATAACTAGAACACTGGCTTAACCCATAGTTCTAATTTAGAAGTGGGTGCAGACGAAGCTGTTTCCTCTGATCACGTTATCTGAGTTCTACATGTCAAAAGTGCTGGTCATTTTGTTTCGCTGTATGCCTCCTAATAATCACTGGATGACTCCAAGGCCTAATTTAACCTTCTAATTCACATCAACACAGTGTGAAAGCTCATTTCTCCATAAAGGGATAAAGGGAGGATTTCAGCAGTTACTGCTTTATTGGCTTATTGACTGTGGTTCTGGAAATTACCTGCGTGGCACTCATTGTCCTGTGGTGATGACTCTGGTATTAGTCAGTGCAATTACATTGGACCACACTCTGT
Source organism: Hemigrammopetersius urotaenia (assembly GCA_037974485.1). Taxonomy (NCBI): domain Eukaryota; kingdom Metazoa; phylum Chordata; class Actinopteri; order Characiformes; family Alestidae; genus Hemigrammopetersius; species Hemigrammopetersius urotaenia. The sequence continues at coordinate 3,632,677 of JBBPDC010000156.1, read as the reverse complement.
GGGCTCTGTTTGGGAGCAGATGTGTTCATTTCTATCCATGCATGGATTTGGGCTAATAGCGCAACATTTGCGTTGCGGTGTATCAACAGGGTCAGGCATTGTTTAGTTCCTCTACCACAGCAGAATAATGAGCACCTAGAGGTCAAATATCTGAACTGTCCCTTAAAGGCATCTCCAGTTACTAAAGAAAGGTTTAGCCATATACCAGTAGCCACAGATTGTTAAGGGTTCTTGCTCATTAGTGCCTGCAAGTTCTCGTCCTTGTATCGTTTCCAGAGACTCCAGAGACGAAGCGTCATCGTCAGTAGAAGTTTGTTGGTTCGAGCCATCAGTGAGCAAGGGCATTTCAGTGGCCTTTGAGAAGATTAGTCCAGACTGGAATTGCAATAGGCAAACAGCATGCAGGCACATGTTGTCTGAGGGAAAATGCCAATGCTACACCAGCGAATGAGCTTCACCTCTGACCCCTGGCTTGGGCTCAGCATAGCCAATGAGATGGGCTGTCTGAGAAGGCTGCAATATTGAGTTGATTCATGCAAGTGGAATTCAAGGCCATGCCTGCAGAAGAAGTAAGCAGGCTGTCACAGTGAATGCCACACATCAAACCTTGAGCATAAACATGTTGCGGGTCATGTTTTGTTCGGTCCGAGGTCAGTGTTCACACCCGGGCCTTGTGCATCTACCACAGCACCGTTCAGAGGGACTTAAAAAAAGGAAGCACATTCAGAGGTGAACTTGTTGCAGTTTAATATCTAGTTTATCTAGCGTCACCAGCATCCAATGACAAAGATAGGCAGCCATGTTCATCCCCAGGAATAAAAATAAGGCGACAATAAATTGTTTCTTGATGGTCAAATAAATAAAAAGTAAATCTCTTCTCATCTGAGGCGTTTTATCAGGAAGCTGCAAGCCCAATGCAGAAAGAGTGACTTGAATTGGTAAACACTTGGAGATAAATGTTTAAAAATCGACAGTGCCTGAAAATCACAATCAGCGCATTTTAGCAGTCTTATCACTCACCATAATGGAGCAAATATGTGTTCAAAGTCATGATAAATGCCTTGAATTTCAATGGCGAGAGCCCAAGGATCTGAAAAAGCAGAGAGGGAGACAATACAGACAAGAGAATGAAAGAGCCAAAACTCTTGTGGTTTCATAGTTTATTTGGTATTCATTCGTTTAGCTGTTTAGTTTACTTTTGAGCTAAAAAGGTTGAACTGGAATGGGCCAAAAGTTACAAATGGTAAATCTTGCTATTGTTAATGCTGTAAATTGATCAAGAATTGTAAAGCTTCAACAGACATAAGGAAGTTATTCTGGTAAAACTGCTTTGATTTGGTTTGGTTTAGATTCCAGATTGGAGATTTGTCCACTTTAGGAGAAAAAGTGGGAAGGTGAAATTATACTTTAAAGATAAAAGTGAGGATAATCCCGATATTTACACAGGAGGTAGGTTATCTACACAGGAGGTATTATCTCCTAATTAAAACTATTTAAACTATTACAATATGGATACGTTTATTCACCAGCATTTGTTCCTATGCTTGGCAGACCAATAACAAACTAATAAAGATTTATTTATTTATCTTCAAAAGAGATAATGCTCTACTGATTTTTCATTCATTGACTTCTATTCATTATGGCCTGCGGTTTTATTTTATTAGAGTTTTACTGCAGTTCTAAATATATCCTCCTGCTTCAAATGCTCAATGCCTGATTAAGTAAATCAGGCATATTAATTAGCTACATTAAGTAATTTTATGAAGTGAAATAATCCTATTTCACTGGTAGACAATTTGCATACAACTGCCTCATAATTAGAAATATTAGATATATCGACTGCATTTAAGATCATTTTACTTGCCAAGTTATTTAGCAAGGATATTTGAAGGAGAACATTCTTCAATAATATCTTTAGTTAAATTGCATGTTATTAAAAGTGATGTCTTGGTTGCTGGCAAGCTGAATTAATTCCAGAATATTTTTATATTAAAGGTGGGTGGGGGGTGGGGGGGGGGGTGTCAGTGCTCATATTTTCTGACAGTGCACCGAGTGTATTGTACTGAAGGCCTTGAAGTGCCTCTTGAGATTTTCCTTTTTTTAGGCATGGATTGCTCCGTTTCACTCCTTTAACCTCATTAGCCACTTTGGCTCAGCAATATTTAATGTCACATGGATGTTTTCCCCATTTCAGTTTTTTATTTGTAAAAGGAGATGAGGCTGATAGTTTGCCACACTAAATCTTTTGCTTTATCTCATGGTGACACACACATGCACACACCCACACACACACAGAGACACACACACATACGCAAAATAACAGAAAACACAAAATTGAATCCTCAGGGAAAGAAAAGAGCTAAATGAAGAGCGCAACAGCACAGTAGCTGTACAGGACAGAGGCGTTATTTCCATGGGAGCTGTCGAAGTTGTTTATTAAAAGCGTTGTGACAGGCACGGCGGCTAAATTGGGCAGGCGAACAGAGGCCTGAGCACAATGAGAGTAGAGCAGAGCTCAGCACGAAGCCTCAGTCATGCACTAAAGCAAACTCCCACGCAGGGGCTTATGCCCACCTGTCACTTAATGCTTCTTCATCTCTGGAGCTCATGTTCCAATCCTGCTACAGTAAATTCAGAGCAATTTGACCCATCAGGTATGGAAGCTTCAAATAGCTTCAAACCAGCTACACCTGCCCATAGGATCGGGAACATCATTTGAAGATGTTATTAATACAAATCAATTATAACTTGCAAATTACTCACCTGTGTAAACTGCTTTCACAGATCTGCAGTTATTGCATTTCTGCCACTTGTAAGTGTTAAAAATCCATTCACTGGAATTTAAGAGTGGCACTCTCTCAGAAACATGAATACAAAAAACGGCCAAATGCTTATTTATGCTTATTTATGCTTGTTCCAAAACCCACTATTGTCATTTATGGTTTGTTTAATGTATTTTTAAAAGTATCAAATGTTGTTAGGACTAGAATGTGTGGATATATTTCATACTTTTGTGGTTATTGCAGACATTCTTGCAAGGTTAACATTCTCCCTCAATACTGAAACAATGTGACCATTTTGATGCGGCTCTCAAGTCTAAGCATTGGCTCTAACAGACTCTGAGGTCCGTGCTGACACTGCTGGAGTCCAAGAGAGCATAACTGACCTTTCTTTCTTTTTCTCCCATCACTCAGTGCAGTGCTAAACAATGCAGGCATCTGTTAGCTCACATAACAGAATTGACAGCTAGGTTTCTCCTCCAAGTACATTTCCAATAATGTTGCATTAATGTCAGAAAATAAGTGATCCTGCTTCAGTTGCCTCAGACAAAATAAGATAAGACAACACATTATTAGAGATATCCCAAAAGCTTAATGCGTCATTCTTAACATTTTAGACAAAAAAAATTCCCACAGAAACTCCAAAATTACAGACTGATTAAAGGACAAAAGTACTGGGATGCCTGACTATTACACCAGCTGTGCAGAGATCTCACTAAATATATATGTACACACTGCATGTCTTCAGATGCCACTGACATTGAGTGATACAGTATTGCGCCAGAAATACTGCTCATGTTTGAAGAGAACACATGTGGTAGCCTTCACACTTCCATCTTTATAGCATAATATGCAGTATTGTCACGGCTGTGGGCCATAGATGGCCACTGTGTTTTATTTGGACTTTTATTTTGCTTTATGTCTGCTTTGTGTCATGTGTTTTTGGTTCCCCACCTGTTTCCTGTTTGTGTTCCCCAGGTGCCTCGTGTTTTC
>JBBPDC010000156.1:3593055-3609236 GCA_037974485.1 Hemigrammopetersius urotaenia | reverse complement strand
ACACACACACACACACACACACACACACACACACACACACACACACACACACACACACACACACACACACATCCTTGAGGACGGGAGGAGACAGGAGGATATCCACCAGGATGCTCTTCTAATTGAGTAGTAAACACATGGAAAGCAGCAGGGTTCACTCCAGCCTCATTGCTCAATCCTTATCTGCGCAGTGTGGGAGATCCACGCGCCTCATTTAATTAAACCTCATCTTGAGCCGTTTAACTCATCCAGCAATGAATAGTCCTTCCAGGCCTGAGGTAGGAAATGTCTGCTGAGACATTTGCAGTTGTGTTTTATTGTTTATTGCACAGAGGAACATGTCAGTGGAGCTGAATGAGTCTGTAAGTGCACATCTTTCTCTCCTCATTTCAACCACAAAATCGTGGGAATGGAAATTACTGGCCCCGACAAACTTACCACGAAATGCTTGAGGACAATCTGCCTTTCGTGTAATGTTTGATTTGGTTACTTCTCAATTACATAAATGGTTGCTAACATGAGACTACTGTTTTTATACACTTTGGGTGTATTTTGCAACACTCAAATTCATGTTCAAAGGACAGGAGGAGCCCAGAATAACAAACATCACATGAAAATGTGCAGAACAGTTCATCAATAAAAACTTCCAGCCAACAGGAGTCCTGTGGTCAGAAACTAACCTCTAGTGAAGGGCTAAAGGAAGACTTTGCATGTAAAAAAAAGACAAAGTGATTTACAGAGTACCACAACCTAGTACACTTAACACACACTATCAGGCCACAGCCATTTTATTATACTGTGCTGAGAATGGCCCACCACAAAAAGAATATTTGGCCATTGGTGGTGGTCCCTTTAAATTGCTGGATGTGGTAGCTGGGGGTTAATCATTTGTGAATCAACAGTCAGTAACTATAACCCTAGGAAATATTCATAGTGACTGCCAGAGAACAGTCACTATGTTAGAAAGAGATCTGTGAGTGTGAAGAGCCTTTATACTAATTTAAGGGTTCTTCCTTGAACCCTCATGTATAAAATGTTCTTTCAACTTAGACATCTATCACTTTTATAAATAACGATCTGTTGAAAGAGAGACAAAGGTGTTTTTATCCATGGCACTGGCCAAAGAAAACCTTCCAGTTATCTTCATTTTTAACAGCGTGGGTGTTTTTGCTCAAATGTCCAATGAGTGTGTGAGTTTTATGTGGTCTTTCTGTTATTTTTACACACCCTGTGTCTTCTTTGGTGCAAAATGTACAAAAAGCACATATTAAAGCTCTTTTGGGCCAAACACAGTTTAAACACCTGACAGGTTTAAATACTGATGTGTGCTGACATCCCATTGAAAGAAAAAATGGCATGGGCTTTGAACCTTATTCCCAAAACAGAACTTTTTGCAAAGAAAAATGACGAAACCTAAACAGATTGGAGGTGTTACATTATGGAAAACTTACAAAGAAATCCCTTTATTAAAGCATTTTGAAAAGCGACATGTCTCTAAATAATAAATGGGCTGTATATGAAGTGGACATCAATTCTGCAGTGGATTGCTCATGGATGAATATCTGATGAAAAGCACACATTAAACTTCCTTTTTCCCAAACACAGTTTAAATACTTGAAAGGTTTAAATGCTGATAAGTGTTCACATTAAATCAAAAGAATAAATGGCTTGAGATTTAGCATTACTAGTGCTTTTGCCAGATTTATGGTTTTTGCAAGAAAAAAATGACGAAGCCTAATAAAGGCAAAGCCTAGACAAATGTAAGGTGTTATGCTAATAAAACTAGCAAAAAAACATTTTAAAGCATTCTGAAAAGCTAGGTGTGTCTAAAATATGGAAATAGACATCAGTGCATTGCAGTGCAGTGCTTGTGGATGAATATCTGAGACCACCTTTCTCAGCACTTTCTGTGTAGTAATCCAGATATTGAAATGCAGCATGTTTTCTCATAACTTCATTATCTGAGTTGATGCTGCTGCCCTAGGGCAAGCGTACCTGCCTTCATTCGGGCCAAGGTGAAGCAGAGCTCCACCTGAAGTGGCACTACTGACTGTGAAGTGGTGAAGTGGTGCTACTGACTGACAGCAGCAGTGAACAGTTCAGAAATACATTCAGGAGAACGACCATTAAATGCTTTGTAAACATAAATATGCAACATTTCACTTCAGTTCCTCACTCTCATCAATTAACTAACATACCATTTTCATAGTAGTTACTGAATAATTAATTAGTCCACGTTTAACCACAATATGGTGCCCTAAAGGGGGAAGCACTGCACTCTTGGCAAAGAGAGTTCAATACAGTAACTATAAAATTGCTTAACAATAACAATACTGGTTATTCAATGGATTGAATAAAACAACTTCTTTATCATGGGAAAGAACAAAAACCCTCATTAAAACATTTAAACCCTCAAATGGTTCTTTCAATGGTTATTTTAGCTCAGTGTAATATCTACTTTTATTAAAGAAGCTATGGGGGAAAAAATTTTAAGGCTAGGCTTTGGTTTTGGTCTAAATACCATTCACAAAAGTTTCTTAAAAAGCTCATATATCAGAGATCAGATTACTAATAACCCTTGAAGAACCTCCTTTTGAGGGTGTATGTTACATTACATACATGATGTAAGGTTGTTTGCCAATAAATGTTTTTAGTACTGTAAGTCCAAGCCAAGAAACCTTTATACCTTTTACCTTTATTTTTAAGGTAATTTCTGGATAATAAGTTGGAAGGACAATGTAACATAAAATAATAAGCATACCATTTAAAGGGTTAAAATCAACTCTGGGGGTTAAAATTCATCTGGGATCCATTGGAGTGATATAGGAATAGGGTGACATGATTGTTTTTTTCTAGTAAGCAATGTTGATGCAGGATTTTGGAGCTTTCTCATTGCAAAACAACCTGTTAGGAAAGAAAGGATACTTGGTAAAGACATATTTTGCTCAGCCATCAGCCATTACTCCAGATTCATGAGGGTTTGCCAGAGCTGTTCACCAAATCATAATGGTTTTCTCCTCATTGATTGACACTGAGGTGTTATTGCTGGCGGCCATGAGGTCCCCAAATGAGCGGAAATTAGGCAGTGGCAAGAAACCCTGCCCCAACTGAAGCTGGGCCTAACGATCCCACCTGAGGCCGTCTCTCGCACACACACACGCCCAGGCCAGCGGCAGGTGCCAGGCTGTGTTAATGGAATGTGATGAGGGGGCCCCATGGGCCATGCAGGAGCACTTAATTAGAAGTGATAATTAGCATGACAAAATGAAGCAGGCAAAGCTCTGATGCCTCGTCTTTATTAAGCGTCAACAAAAGATGATCGTTAGCTTGGAGGAGGCACGCACCATCCCCGCATTGGACTGAGTCAAGAGAATTAGTGCTGCGTAATAGGAATTACCAGGCCTTCAAAATAAAGGGCCTGGATGCAGAACATCTAGGTTCCGCATGGGACTGGTCGAGTGGTGCAAAGATGTGTTTACGTTTCTTCGTGAAATCTTTTTTTATGCAGCTGTCAAGTTGTGCCATTTGGCTTGAAAATGAGGGCACAGAGTTAAGAGTAGATGCTTAGAATTCCTTCCAGTGCCTTTTTGGCCGATTTCTCGCCCATCCAGGATAAACACACCATAGCACAGTTTACTCTGAACTGATTAAAATGTCACTTAGAGATTAAGTCCACCCAGAATGATCTCTGACACCCCTCTTAAATGCAAGCGGAATGTCACACAAAGGACACATTCAAAGTAGGTGACAAAACAGGGCGAATGACCTTGATCATCAAACCGAACACGCCATAGTGTAGATCATTGCGAGATATTTGCATGAGATGAAGCCCTTGTATGAAAACTCTTGGCCTGGACTCAAATCTAGGGAAAATGTTCAGAAATGTGAAAGGCCTTCCAACCTTAAAAACACACATATCTTTAGCAAAAAAGGTTTTAAAGGAACCAACAGTGGCTGTGTTTTGACAGTGGCTGTATCCAGAGACTTTTGCTACTGCTCCTGTCTTTCCCATCCTTGGCTACTGCTCTGGAGAACCATAGAGGAGTGGAGGGGAGGAGAGGAGCAGGAGGGAATGAGAGAGTGTGCAGTAATTGGGGAAAAGGGACATGGCACATTTTTTGCAAAAGTGTTCCCCATTACTTCTGGTCATCAATCATAACTGCTACACCATGTATAGGCTGGACAGATTACCTAATTATCAAGCTCTAGATGGTATGTTGAGATGGGTGTATTGGGGTGGGATATGGAAATTAAGCGGGCAGCTGATCCCCAGGGACTGCCTGAAGACTGTCATTGCTCCAAAGAATTCCTTTTGACACCTAGCATTATTTTGAGCAGTGTCCTTGTTGCCAGGAATTCCACAAAGAAATCTGATCAACAGAAAATTGGACTGGTGTTTGTTTGTGCTCTCTGACTGAGCAGAACATCCAGCCCATGTTTTTACTAATCATTCCCACATTACTGTGGTTCAGTCTTTACCTTTGTTTTATTCAATAGGACTGATCGGTGACCAGCATTACTAAAGAAGGAGACTTTAGCATCGATAGCCATAGTTCGTGGCCTAGTGGTTAGGGAGTTGCCCCTGCTATTAGAAGGTTGTAGGTTTGAATCCCAGGATTGGCCATGGCCCAACTGAGGTACCCTTGAGCAAGCTACCATCCCCATCCCTGGGCGCTGCATTCCTGGCTGCTAATTGCTTCACTTACTGAATGCATTAAATACCGAGAAAGAACTTCACATTGTTTACTCTCTGCGCTGTGTTCACTTTACTTTTAGTTCCACTAAACCAGGCCTAATTGTATTGTCTCTAGGGATCATATGTGAATTGGGGCAGTAATGTGAAATTTCTCGGTTCTATTCACAAATTTGAAGAAGTAGGCTGAGAAGACTGACTATTTAGCTTGGATGATTCAAATAGATCTTTCTCCCATAAAAGATGACTGGATCATTCTCTAAGGAGGCCAGGGATCAAAGCATGTTCAGCACCAGCCTCCCACTGGGGCTGGAGTTGATCACATGGGGAGAAAAGGGATTCAGTTCAGTCAAATGGGAAAAGTATGTCTTGGCCTAACTCTTCATTAGTGTAACATTTCCACTTTCATGATTCCCACTGTACTTGTGGATGTCCTCACCTTGAGCTTAAGTTCTTTCTAATTCCAGATGCTTGCAAGCTGGAATGAGATGTTTGACTGTTTTCACCGGATTTGAACTGTGGCGCAAAAGACAGGCAACATTTACACATTTACACAGATGTTGTTGTGTGGGCTCAGTAAAATGTTTGTGTGAACACAAAATGCTGAAGATGTTTTTTGTCATTAGACCCCCACTGGAGATGGGAACCAATGAAGCCATAACAAGTTCCCATTATGTTGTGTACTTGATGCCGACATGCACCATTTTGTTTATTGCCATTTTATTGATCAGGATGACTTTCTGTGCAAGGCCTCATGAGCATCATATGTGATTTATGTGTCCCTCTACCACAGTAATGGATGGCAACAAATGGAAGGTTGCAACATCATTTTGGCTTAATTGCTTTTATGATGGAAACCTAAAAGCCTGGTTCATTATACCTGCATCACTGGCTCATCGCCATATTTTACTGGCCGTCATATTTTACCTTTATAATGGTAGGATGATGTTTGCTTCATTTTAATTTACTATAGTTCAGTTCTAGGCTTCTCTTATGTTTCTTCGTTGGAGCCAGTGTTTTTACCTGTGCACCAAAACATAAAGAAAAATGAAAGCAAAGAAGTTTAAAAACAGTAAGCCAGCTACTGCATTAAATATGTATTAAAAAGGTAGTAGCCTTGAATCTTAGAACCTCCTTATATTTTCAACTAATTTTTTTCTGTGTTTGCCAGATTAACCATAATACAGGTCCAGCCAGTCTATAAAGTGTTTCACCACCAATCTTGTTCGTCTAACGCCAGTTTGTTTTGATGTTCCTACTTCAAAGAGCTTGTTTGGGGGCACAAGAAGGTTCAGAATGAGATGCAGGTTTGCAGTCACATGGTCAGATCTGACCTTGAACTGTAGCTTCAATACTTCCTTATAAAAGTTATCTAATCTGTCAAGTTTTTGTTTTGTATGCTCTAAAGTAAAAAAAGTAATAGTTTGCTGCAGAGTAGAGGAAGTTACTTAGAGTTACTCTGAAACAAACCTATTATTGCATGCAACAACAGAATGGAAACCAATTGGATTGGGCAGCTTGAAGTAAATGTGATAAAAACTGAATTATTGGAGATTTACCACATTGTCATGGATGTAATAGTGAAGACTGATTGTACCCTGTAGAAACCTGACACGTACGTCTAACATAATTCTAAAACTGTCAAAACATTAACATCAGCAAGACAGACAAGATAAATGGCTAAGTGACCTAAAATACGCATGTTGTCAATGTTTTGAAATACATGCTTCCTTTCAACAATTTATATGACGCATTAAACCTCTTTTTGTTTTGCTTTGTTTCTCCAGATAAAGCATTGTCACGCCTCCACTGTTTGGGGAGTTCAGCCTGAATTCATTCAGATGTGCATGTCCCAGTCTCAGTCAGTCCCTATACTGATATGACCTTGGCCTCCCAGTGGTTTATCTACCAAAGTCTAGTGCCAAATGCAGTTAGGCATGGTGTGTGAATTTCTCGCCATTTTTTTTCTTTGGAGTTTGTCTGATCTTTGGCTATTTCTCTGCCCTAAGCCAATGACTGGACTCCCAGCCTGTCCAGATGAAACAGTCTAATTCCAGAGACAGCGGTGGGCTATTTGCAGACCTCCGGTGGCTTGCCGATATTTCACCAACACAGCCAGATGTGTGTGAATATTCATCAAGGACACCATCTTTTCCCCTAACTCACAAGTGCCTGAGGCTATCCCAGGCTCATTCATCTAGACTCGCATACCAGGCCACCTAATTAGCTCAACTGTACGAATAGAGAAATACTCCAGCTCCAATTAATTTTATTCAAACAAGAGGGAATCTGGGTAGAAATTATTACCACTCAGAAAATTGGAATCACTTCTAAAATCATTTAATACTATTATTATTATTCCTTCTTGATAAGATGGCATAGATTAAGATGACACAAGAAGGTATAGCATATATATAGGTTTAGATAGGTTTCGACAAGGAAATGTTTTGACAAGGAAAAGCTTTTAAATGATAAATAATATACTGTAGTCTTATTTTTATGTTCATTTATTGTCATGTTATCGGCTCACTACTTTTTAATTGAGACATATGTTCTTTTTATTCAATGTTAATTTTATTCAGCTTTTTCTTTTATTAAGTAAACAAACGCAAACTGACACAACATATAGATTATTGAAAACAGTAAAAGCATCAAGGATTCCACATTTGTAAAGTGTAAATACATGGATAGCAGACAAATGTGAACAGAAAATATGGGACCATCCAAGGAAGGCTCCCTGAATAACTGGCAGAGACTGTGGAGCAGATGCCCCGTCCTTGGCAGTGTGAACTGCCTCAGAACTGGGGGTCGTCCGAATGGCAAAGTTGCATTGTACCAACACTTGCTCTGCTGAACCAAGTAATTTACTGTCAGCAGGAGAGGGAGTGAGAGGGCGCCGCGCGGGAACCGCTTTCCACTGCAGCGACCGGACAAATTGCTGCTTTCACAGGCACAGCGCTGCTCTGAGGGCAGCGCCCCCCTCCTCCCACACAAGTCAGTAGGAAGCTAATTCTGGGGTGTCTTTTGCCCACTGTGGGTGATGAAATTGAGGCCTGCGATGGGGTAAGAGGAGCTCTTTATTTGGAAAACAGGAGCAGATGGTCAAACGCCTGTGATCTGCTCACCCCCTTTTCTCTTTCTCCTCAAATTAACCAAAGGGGAGGTGGTGCCATTGGCAGCATACAAGAAAGGAGGTTAGGGAAGAGAAATGCAGATTTGTATGCGTAAAACCCCTTAAACTGCAGGCTTAATTGTACAATTTGAGTCTTACAATGTTGTTTACATTATGTAGTTATGACAGTTGAGGTATGGGCCCACATATAACCCATAAATTCTTCGAAGTGAAAAGTTGTTGTTCTTAGGCTATAAAATTTTCATATTAATTAGGCAATTATGTGATTGCACACATATTTATATAAGGAATCATATGAACATTGAATTTGGGTTGACATTTGTACTTTATTCCACAAACAGTTTTGAGTTTGTTTGGTTTTCCAAACACGTTTATTGTTTTATCAATAACTTTCATAACAATCCTTTCATAACATGCTACTGTCTAAACATTTGCCTTATCATTGGGCAATTGATCGTTTGGTTCTCGGTGGGGCCACAACCATCCCGTGCACAGCTGGCGCTGCTCTCCGTGGCTGGGTAGGAAAGCCCGTCCACTGTTCCCATTTTCACTCAGGGCTAGCCAAAACAGGCATCTGCTCGCTGATGTAACATAATTGCTGGTCAGTGTTCTCCTCTGAGTTTGCCTGTACAATGGCTTTGAGTTAGCAGCAGTTTGAAAAGATGACTTTTCATGTCTCAGAGGAAGCAATTGCTAGCTTTCACCCTCCCAGTGTTCACTCTCCCATGAAGGGAGTGGAATAAGAAATGACTAAAATGGACAAAATATCTGGAGAAAATAAATAACACGCTTTTGTACCATCAGTGCTAACTGCAACCTCAAAGGGTTAAGGGTTCTGTTTTGTAAGGAGCTGAAATCAAAAAGATATGGTAACCATGTCACATATCCACACAACAATCTGTTCAATAACCCAATGCTAATTCTTTGTTGTGCAATTTCTGATTGGGTTTAAATCATTAACATTATGTGCATTATTATCTTATTATTAGGTGCAAGAGTGCAATTTTCATATCAGTTGATAAAATATTATCATTATGTGTTATAGTTTTATCGTGTGCAGTATCATGTCTAGTTTCACTGCACTTGTCATTTCCGGGCTGAACCAGATACTGTCCTGCATTCCCCTGACAATTAATTCTCCTTGCTTAAGCAGACATGCCACCCAAAAAAGTCTGCACTCCAATTACACCATAGTCAGCACGCCGCTCTCTCTTTGCCTTGTGGTCACCCAGCAAAGCTCTGGTGCTCACGGTGCCTACTGGATCCTTAAGCCGATCAGGTTTTCAGCCAAAGCACCTTGAATAATTAACCGTCCCTTTGGGTGAGCCTGCTCAGGTTTCAGATTCGGATTACCTCCGTATATACACCCCCACGCACACACACACACACACAAGCATGCACACTTCACATAACATCTTTCATTAGGAAGAGACAGGTATCATTTGCTGTTATCAGCTTCAACGCAGCTCGCAATCTGTTTTACCTGGCCAGCCTCAAAACAATTTAATCCTCTTGACTGGCACAGCCTACGTAACATGGGTACGAAAATGAAATTGCGAGGTCATGTTACGCGTTACATCTCTCCTGGGTTGTTGCCAAAGATTGGTGTGAAATTACACACCTCCCTGTCCTCCTGCTGAAGTTGTTTTTTTTTCAGTTCTTATGAACTGTAAAAAGCCTTTTAAATGGTTCCTGGGTTTGCGGCTATTCCGGAGTAAGGTGATCCAGACAAGTCTGGAACAGCATCATGTTATGACTGAAACTCGAGTTGAAACTGCTGATCAAGATATGCAGAATTGATGCTTGCTGCCAGAATTCAGTTCTGTGCAGAGGCTGTGTTTGCATATGTTGTTTAAGGGTAAATTGCTTCCTAAAGGTGCAGCTGACCACATTCTTACTGTTGGAGAAGGACAGCAGTGTGCTTTTCGCTCTTTTCTCATGATGTACATGGTTATGCAGCATAGCCAAGTGCTTAGTGATCTCCTCTGATGACAGTGAAGTGCCTGGCAGCTTGGCAGTAGTACATGTAGAGAAGTGTTGGACACAAACTGTAAGTGCTAAGACTTACAATTATATTCATAATCATTTACTTGTGAATGATTTATAATAATGAATAATAGTAATCCTAGTCAGGACTACAGTATGTAATGGTAAACTATAAAGTGTACCTTTATGGTCAGTCAATCTGATAAAATGGACAACTAGTGTAGCTAAAAGGTGTGTTTTAGTGAAATAACTGGCATTTTAAATGATCGTAAAAATGTTTCTTGGCTTGGAGTTTTTTCTCTAGCAATGGTGGTGATAATCACAATTTCTTGTACGTGTAAAGCTGTCTCCAGACAATGTAAATGAAAATGGTCCATTTTTTTTATAAATTACTAAATTTTATTTTATTACATTTATAAAATGTTATCAGATTACCAAATAAAAGAAAATTAAATATCCCTCTTTCTTCATCATACATTCCAGATGGTTATGCTAATAGATAAAAAATGCTAGATTCCCCTGCAGCTCTGAGCAGCAAGTCTTCAACAGTGGATTGTTTTCAGGGTTGATCTTAGTGAGACAAGTTGCATTGTTGATACTGGTAGTTTATTGAGGTCCAGCACCTTTGAGACCTCCATCAGTCATCACATACAGGAGCTGAGTGTCCAGGCTGAGCAAAGATTACATTGATAAGGCCTACAGTCTAATAAGTCTGACAGAGTCATAGACTCCCAGTGAAGATCGACCACCAGGTGGGACCCAAATGATATTTTTAAAGCATCATTCTACTAAACAACATGCATTTAAATTTGGCATAAAATCAGCCTTGGCCTCAGCAGGGTTCTATGGACTGGGTTTCTACTTCCACCCACAAACACATTCGCGCAGACTGTGCTGTCAGTCAAGAGTTAAATATACACAAGTGTTGAGATATAGAGAAAATATTTCACACTTTATATGTATTGAATTATTAAAAGGCAAGGGGAAGCAATGATTCCTGATTCCTGTGTAGTCTCTGAATATTATATATACACTTTTATTAAAGATTTCTGTAACATTAATAGTCAACATTACAATATGCCTTGAATTTTCTGGTAAATATAAGCGTACAGCAGAAAGTGGGAACGGCAGGAGGACTCCCTGCAGTGCTACCGTTAGCCATGTTAGCTAGTGGATACCGTTTCAGATGGCAGTGCAGAACGCTTGTACTTTAACTGACTTGCAGATTGTGCAGGTCATCGTGCACATCGTGTATTTCCACACATGTAATGTGTGTCTGTCTTCTCTGCTGTCATGTGTCTCATCTTGTTGTGGTTTTGTGTTTAGATTCCCCTCGCACCAACATTACCACCCTTTTAATGAAGTGACTATAATAATTGGTTATGTCAATGAAAGCATGTCAGCGAATGACAATCAGAGGCAGAGATTGCATTGTGTATACATGTGAGTGCACAGAGAGAGGAAAAAAACACACAACTGCATTAACAGAATAGTCAACGCACCCTGAGAGAAGTCGACTAGTTGACTTTTCTGTTAATGCCATAATGTATGCAAATATATATTTGCAGATTTTTCTGCAAACCGAACTAATAATTGTTTGCTGAAACCCCCGCACTGATGCGAAAACTGCAGATATCCTCCACTTTTGTGACATAACATATATATATATAAAATTCAAAGCAGCTTTACAGAATCCAGGTCCCCTTGTGAGTAGGCCACAGGTGAGGAAAATCGCCCTCAGCTGGAAGAAGAAACCTCGGGAGGAACCAAGACTTCCCATCCTCCTCAGGTCAACCCAAAGTGAGAGAAAAGAGAATCTTTATGGGAATATATATATAATCACTACTTAACATACTTATTAATATTATAACTTATTCATTATTAATATTAGTATAACGATTATCAAAAACAAGTTATCATATTAAAAATATTGCCTTTATATAAGCACCTCAGACTTTTGCACAGTTCTAAAGTAGCTCTGCAATTACAAACTGGATTTCTCCTTCAGATGAGGAGGGTTAGGCTGGCTCATAGCTCATCCAACTTTTGCTTGCTGGACACCGGATCTGACTTGGCATGACCTGAAGCTGCTCATGGGTGGTAGTACATGTTTAATGCGACAGCTTGTATTTGTCCTGTTACATCGATTCCAGCAACATCCTGATACACACCATTGGAAGTCTGATGTGCTCTAATTCTCTTGCTAGATGTAAAACACTCTAAAACCCATTTGCCTAATTTTTGTTTGAATAATACCATTATTGAGCAAATGCAAGTGTGTTTCATTCTCATGCTGTAGCACAAAAAGCCAAAGTTATTTTGATGAGTGGCGGTGAGAGTAATCAGTCCAGTGGCACTTTCTTTGCACATGCTTTTATTTATTTTGAATTAAATGCCATTTTGAGAAATAGAAGACAATTGACTCACAAAATGTTTGAAAAACCTAAAAACAAACTTTTTCTGCAGGTGAAGTCATTAACCCTTTGTGTTTGTCTTAAAAAACATCTAAGATACAATATGGTTTTAAGGTTGGCATAAATTGGCGGAAGTTCAAAAGGAGAGAGGAACTGGTGGCAATATAATTAGAGTTATTTTCCAGATGTTCAAGGGGCACCTTTGATGTAAGTGACACACTGATAACCTATCAACAATGAGGTTGCGATACTTCAAAGCATTCTAAATTCACTGATTAATGTTGCTGGTAAACTAATCTGATCGCTCTGAGGATGTAACAGTTCATAATATTATAAAAGTACACATACACACTCAAACTGATGAGTACATTGGATATAAACAAGGTTTTGCTCTACATGGCTACAAGATAAGAGCCTATAATGGTTATATATAGAACAATGAGAACCTCTGAATATATAATGGCTAATATATTTTAAAATACAAAAAATAGTTATTCAAAATAAATTTAAAATGGTTCTATACAGAAAAAAAGGAATTTCGTGTCAAAGAACCTTTGTACTACACAGAACCTCTTTTTCCTTAGAATAAATATGCCATTTGAATATGTTAGACTGGCTCACTGTCTGTGCTTGTTTGTCATTTGCTCATTGTCAACAGCGCAATCTGCAGCTGGATATCAGCCTTGGCAGATCTCTGGATCTCGGCATGAGGGACAGTCAGACATCTGGAATGAAGAAGCATGTTCCCTGTTCATCTGCTTCTCAAAAGCATTCAAAGATAAGCCGCTCTGGAGATACCAGTATGATAACCATCCCTCTGAGATTCTTATCAATAGCCCACCCATATACAGAGGAGCAAACTATTTCCACTCACATAAACCTATGGAATTTCAACTCATGAAATCATGAATCTGCTCCAATACATGCTCCAATGCACGTCTTTTGTCATATTATGTAACCTCTACACTGGATGAAACTGCATGTGGTAAACAGTAGCCCAACAGTAGGAGCCAAGGGGGCTACCAAAAAAAAGTCATTTCAAAACAGCCATGGTGACAACAACCGGGAACAACAGGAACTCAGCTTCCCTCAAACGCAAGCTGGCTTCCTGATGCTCGAGTGTTTCCTGTTCCTCCACTCTGAGATTTCTCAGGGTTCAGGGCAGGGGGGAGAGAGGGGACGGAGGGTCTGTGCAGGGTTCATCCCATCGGCCCCCAGCACTCATCAAACAAGCCAAAACCGCCACAAAACCTCCACCACCAGGCAGCAGTGGAGAGGGCAGAATTTATGTGCTACGAGGGTGTGACTTCATATACGCTGGAACTCAAGTCCTTTAAAAAGGAAGCGAGCAGATAGAAGGGACAGACTAATGGAGTAGAAGCAGGGCTTTTAAGGGTCTTTATAGAATGACTATCACAGCGTGGAACAGACGGCCCTGCTGACTGATCGAAAAGGCCTCATTAGAAAGAGATTTTCGAGTCTCCACCATGTTCCAGCCCTAATCATACAATAACACGCTTCAGTCTATGGCTTCAGTTTTTCCTCGTCGTGAGAAAAACCTCAAGTGAGCGTGTTTGGAGCCCTGCCAGAAAAGTGGTACAAAGTTCAGCCCAGTCTGGCAAGAAGTCTCTGGGAAGCGTTTATGTGTACTTTGACCACACTTTGACATGAAAGGAGCGGAGAAAGTGCAAGTTTAACTGTTTTTTTTGTAAGTAGGCATAATGCATTCTCAGAAATATGTGCCTGCTCAAACTCTACATGACAACAGCCTAAAACTGAGGAGACTACAGCCCTCGACAGATCACGATCATTGTTTAAACTGAATGTATATCTCTGTTCTTCCTGTGCCCCGTTCTGTTTTTTTTCTTTTTGGAGAAATAATAATGTATAAACATTTTGTTCTGCAAATAAAGCATCACAAAATCACTTCAAGCTGCATTTATGTTTACTCCAACATGTAATGTATATATTTTTTCAAAAAACACAAATGGGGCGTAGTGTACGTTAAAGCGTTTTGTGTATGAATCTACATGGTCGATCAAAGTTGATCACGTCAAAGCAAAACATACAGTGATCCAGCCTGGCAGGTTGCAAGCCTTCAAACAAGCAGAGGATGTATGAATTGGCTGCTGGAGGAATTGCTTTGACGTCTTATTCCTGCGTTGCGGTGGCTTTTTGGCTTGTCCGCGAGATGATTAAAGTGGCAGAGAGAGTGCTAGCATTAGTTAAGAAAACAGGAGCAGGGGCGTCCCGGCTTATCGGCGCTGCAAGCGGCCCTGTTAATTCATTACGAATTAGGGGCTCACGCGTGCGTCGCAATAATCAGACGCTTGTTTGTTTGCCCAGGCTGGCGAGGCCCTTTATCTCCCGGCCCAAGCCTCTGCTCACACTGAAACTCGCGTCTGGATGGAAATGGTCACTTGCCAGGAAACGCCTGCATGGCTGTTGAAATCTACCAACCCTGACTTGGCACTCATACCAGGGCCCCATATAGCATCTGGTGCAGTGGTCCAGTCGGGTAACTTGAGCTCCTTGTCAAATCCCTCCTCTGGTGTCTACTAGAGGTGTAATAATTGGCAGGAAGACACCAGCCGCAGGCACACCTGAGAGCAATTTATGGGCCCTGATCTACTGACTTTTTTTTTCCTGTGGTTTCTCTGATTGAGGATGTAATTGTGCAACGGCGCTCTTCCAGGAATTTTTGTCTTATTGACTTCCCAACCATGGCCAAAACACACAAAGTACATTTTTATATCATAACATGAAGAAATAAGGTTTTATTTACCTCATAATATAACTTGATCTGATCTACCCAAAGGTAACAGCGCTCCACATGCCAGCATGTTTTATTGTTAAATAGCACGTCATTCTCTGTGAGAAAGATATACATTATTTCCAAATATTCTCACTTACGTTATATGCAGGTTATGGCGGTCTTGGAAAAACAAACTTTATCATTTATTTACTGATGAGGTCACTCTTAATACATTTGAACTTTGTGCTAGCGCTGTTTCTAAACAAACTCTAAATTCAGTGAAATGCACTCTTAGGATTACCCTCACAATCCCCTAGTTGCTTGCCAAATTATGCATGGTATGAGCCATCCATAGAAGGGAATAATCAAACTCACGAAACAGCTAAAGTGTGTTAAGAAGTTGGCCCAAAAACTCCAACTCTCATTGTGGCCCAGTCTGTCATTATGAGCAGCTCGAACAATAGTGAACCTAAACTGTGCCATGTTAAATGTCTCCCATGTGAGTTGAAACACAACTGTTTTCCAGCAGGGGAACTAGCAGGCAGGGATCAGGCCACAGTCACATGAAGGCTCAATCACTTGCACACATTGTAGTGACCGTGAATGTGACTCCTGGACAATACCCTCATATCACAGCTTTGACGAAGACATAGGGAACAGTGCGAGAGGGGAGAAAAAAAAGGAAATAATGGCTGCTCTGAACCAAGCATGAACTCTGTCCAGTTTCAGAGGATGCATAAAAGAGTGGTACTGGCCACAGTGAGTCACACTCGAGTTAACAGGAGTCTCACAGTGAAAGCACAAGTTAATTAACTCCTACGGAGTTAAATTTACACTCCCACAGTTAAACTGGGTTCCGTTTAACTATGTGGAAGTTAATCCAGCACTGCTGATTTTCCAGCGTAAGCGCTCAGTCCGGATGTGTTCATTACTCTGGGCCTTTGCTGTCTATCTGCTGGCTGTCAGGGTGGTTTACATTGTCATGGTGTTGAAAGAGGAGGCCCATGACAGCAGACTCTTGCATTGATGATTTCTTCAGTCACAGTTTTGACCTCGGTGTTGGTGGATTTTTGTAATCAATAGAGCAAAACCACCCCACCCCCTTTTTGGGGTTACTAACACAACACACACACACACACACACACACACACACACACACACACACACACACAGACAAAGTCTCTCTCTCACACAAAGCAT
>JBBPDC010000156.1:3566487-3580992 GCA_037974485.1 Hemigrammopetersius urotaenia | reverse complement strand
CATGTTAAACTCAAGCATGGCGGTTCGAGTTGGTGCTCTCAGTCCACACACACATATACAGGAGGGGAACGTGACACTAAGCCTGGACGAATTCAGCCAAGTGAGGTCTGCTGTATCATTAACACTATTATTGTTACCTAAATTCAGTACCTGAATGAAGTACTTTAATAACTGAATATCTTACTGGTAGTAATGATTCTTGTATTAACGGTATTTTGAAAAAAAAAAAAGCTATATATTTTATATAAGTTTATATAATAATAAAATTTTACAATTATTTATACACATACAAATATGCAAATATATTTTACATGAATTTTATACATCTTTTCTACTAAATACATTTTAGATAATAATTACTGTACAAAAGGAGTAGCTAAATAAAGGCAGTCACCAAAAATGATGGTACAATCATTTGCATAATGTGATAGTAAAATTAGTAGAATACTCAATATCTATATTAATATAATATAATGTCACATACACACCAGACAGTAAAAGTAATTCAGTGTCATTTAGGTCGTCCGAATCACAAGATTGTGGGTGTAATGTGTTTATCTCAAAGGAGAAACTCAGATTTCAGCAGAATTAGAGCTAAATCAGGATGAATAATCATCTCTATCATACAGAACACCAACTATAGGCCACAAACTAACGGAACAACTTCAGTAAATGAACGGAGTGCACATGATTCTCTGTGGTGTGGAGAGAAATGCTGAGCCCACCTTTGGGTCAAGATGATGACGAGATTGTTCAGGAACAGACCAGCTCAGTGCATGCTTCACCCCTGTAGTGAGGGGGTCTGTTGGCTCTGCTATGTTGGGGCATTTTGCTCTTCCCTTAGAGAGATCACTGCAAATTATTACGGTTATTTTGACTGACAACTTCTACTCTATGACAACATTTCTATCCTGATAGGAGGGGCACGAGGGGTTTAATGAGTCTGAATGTTCTTGATTGCAATTTTTGGTTTTTGTTGGGGGTGGGATGGGTGTCTTTTACCTCCTTTTTAGACCCGACCCCTGCAGCGTGTCACGCACAGGTCCATGGAGAAATGGAAGATTGCACTGTGAGTAGACCCTGCTCCTCCCAGCTTGGATTGGTTGGCAGTTGGACTCAGCACAGATATAAAACCGGCAACAATCTAAATACACTGTTCCCTTTATGACATTTAGCAGACACTTTTATCCAAAGCAATTTCCATTCCCTAACTACAGTCTCCCTGGAGCAACTTGGGGTTAATGGTCTTGTTTAGGAACCCAGTGGTGGTGTGCTGAAAGTAGGATTTAAACCCATGACCTCTTGGTCCAGAGGCAAGTATCCTACCCACTAGGCCACCACCACTCTTTACTTTGTGTACTTGCTGCTTGATATGTGATGTTTATTTTTTTATATATGCGGCCAGGAACATGGTGCCCATGGAGCAATGTGTGAGGATGGTCTCTTGCTCAACGGACCTCAGAGGTGCCACAAGCAGTCGAACCCCATGACCTTCTGATTGCAGGTGCAACTACCTAACCACTAGTTCACCAGCTGACCCAAAACCTTTGCTCCAGGTGAGGCTCGAACTCACAACCTCAGCATGCCTTCACTCGTACTGCTGTATAAGTACTGCGCGCTGACCGATTGCGCCACTGGAGCACCTGTGACCAACCACAACACCCCTGGATGGGCAAGAACCATCAACCTTATATACATATACATATACATATACATACATATACATACATATACATACATATACATACATACATATACAAATACATATACGTATATATGTATGTATGTATATTTGCCCTTTTGTTCCATTCCTTCTGTATTAAGTTCAGGATTTCCTCAGCCTTGTGTTTCTCGTTGGTATCCAGCAGTAGCTCGGTCTTCTTTTCATGCAGTTCTCTAACACCAGGATGGAACAAGCAGTTTCCAGCCACCATTTCTCCAACAGCTCAGTAACCTGAGCGTCTTCCCCTCCTTTCAGTTCATCAAAAGTATTATATCTGTTTCCACATTTGTCTACCAGCCACTGGAAGGCTTCGCCTTCACTCTCAATGTGCTGCTCTATTGATGCATCAACAAGGAAATTGCTGAATGTGAACAGCACAATGGTGTGTCTCCATATTTGCTCACCAGAGATTGCAGGGGCAACTACCTAACCACTAGTTCACCAGCTGCCCCAAAACCTTTGCTCCAGGTGAGGCTCGAACTCACAGCCTTGGCATGCCTTCACCTGTACTGCTGTATAAGTACTGCGCGCTGACCGATTGCGCCACTGGAGCACCTGAGACCAACTACAACACTCACATCCCTGGATGGGAATGAACCACCAACTGTATATATATATACTGCTCAAAAAAATAAAGGGAACACTTAAACGACACAATGTAACTTCAAGTCAATCACATGTCTGTGAAAACAAACTGTCCACTTAGGAGGCAACACTGATTTACAGTCTATACTCTCTCAGTGACAATCAGTCTTGCCTCCTAAGTGGACAGTTTGATTTCACACACGTGTGATTGACTTGGTTACATTGTGTCGTTTAAGTGTTCCCTTTATTTTTTTGAGCAGTATATACTGTATATATTCGTTCATTTTATATTCATGTAGAATTTTATAATATGCTTGGTAACCCTGGTCTAGTTGCATGTTCGTTTATTTCTAAGGACAATAAGCACATATGTTCTATGGGGATGAATCACAAATACGACATTTGCAAGTTTTATTGCACATTTTCTGTTTGTTTGCTGAGTGTAACATGAAAAACATTTAAAAAATGCTTTTTGCACAGGCCATATTTTATGTTTCTGTCCACCAAAGATTCACAAATATGTCATTTTACTAGGGGTTCCCAGACTGTTGCATATAAACAAACCCTGAATGCTCTTATACAACAGTTATGCTTGAAGTGTTCTTTGTACTGTGCTGGTATAAAGGCAGGAAAGCTGAATGAATTGAGCTGCCTGAACCTGCATATTTGTTTTACTATATTTGTTGTTGGGAGTTCAGCCTAGTTTTGCACTCTTGTGTATTTATTGTAGTCTAGGATAGTGAATGTGGTCTGCACTGTCTTGTTTCAGTCTATTCCTTGGTCACTTGTACTGTGTGGTCCTGTAAACACAGGCCATGTGTGTATATTGCACCAAGGCCCTGCTGGAACGTCAATTCATTTCACTGTGTGCATGTATATCATTGCCATCGTATCAAAACCATCTCCATTTTCATTTTTCTACATTACTTAATCACACCATTTTATAATGATTAGACTAATAAAATGGTCCAAAGTTATATAGATATTATTTTTTTCTCCTAAAAAGTTCTCATTTAAGAAATTCATAGTTTTGTGCACAAAGAGCCAGCGAAGATCCACTTATTTCTGTAAAAAAAACACATTTGAGGAAGAAATTTCTGAATACGAAGTGTCTTTCATATAATCTAAAATTACAACACTAGTTTGTTTATATTATGTAAAAGTCCTTTAAAATTGTATACATCTCATTTAAAAGTAATTCTCTAAAGAACCTTTGAAAGGCATTTTAAGGAAAACTGGCACCAGTAAAGGAGATCTACTCCAGCAGGCATTTGGAACAGTCTAAGGCACTAAAGCCTCTGTTGTTTCTGGTTCTGCAATAAACAGTCTCCAGATTTGCTAATGTCAGAGAAACGAAAAAGCCGTTCCTAAAGCAGACTCAAACACTGGGCAGGCTTTAGATTTTCGTTCGCTGAGTGACGTGGGCTCTGCACTATATCCCAAAAGACATAAGCGCTGTCTGTCTCTTAACACATTCATATGGAGTTGGGTGGCATGTCCAGTACACGCCCAATCATAGAGGTTCCCAGCACTTCTGAAGGGCTTCATGGGGCTCAGGTTCCTCAAAAAACAAACCAACAGCTCTCAGCCTGAGTGATGACAAAGGGTGACAAATTGAATACAAATGTATAAACAAGCACAGATCTTGTAGAATAGTAGTACCTCTTTTCCTTGCTAATGCACTACTTTTGTCCTTCATAACTGTTTATTTCCATATAATTTAGGAAACATTTCATCCCAAGAAAATCCATTCAAAATGCCAGATGCCCTCTATATTTGTGAGTTGTGTTTCCAATGTTTCATGATGAATGGACCAATAGATTGGAAGTGATGAAAGGAAAAGAAAGCCTTTCAAGTAAAGACCCCTGGTATAGAGCTGGTAATCTATATATTATCATCATAACAATTGTGTAAAATTTGTAGAATTTCTTAGCATTTGTCAACTCAATGAGGGTATGAACTCCGACGTTTGCACAGAAGGCAGAGATGGAAAAAAGACTCCTTTTTCTATAGGAGACATGCACAGTCATGAATGAGAGTGAATAATAAATAGATACATAGAGTGAGAGAGCTTTTATATTTTACTTCTTTACTTTACTTTGTTTTGGGTTTTCCATATATTCCAATATTTTTGTTGTTTGTTTATTAGGTTTAAAAAATTAGTGTGGTGGGAGTCATTTTGGTATAAAATCTGACAAGGCTATGTAAAGCCAGTTATTTGGGTAGCAAGGATAAAACATTATATTTAACATTCCAATAAAAACAAGTGCTAATTGTAAGATGAGACCATGCTTTCACTATACACCTAATATGTATGAAGACACTTTGTGTAGGAAGGGCTTGAGCTGAGTTAGTTCTAGCTTCATGAGCTAGAAGGTGGAAACAGTGCTGAGAGAGGGACTAAGACACAGAGGAGATGGAGTGGTGGTGATCACGGAAAATGAATAGGATTGGAGGAGTTTCAGTCACTCCCCCAAACTTCAGTTATTTCATAACTGCAAATGACCCATTAAACAACGCATTCAGTGTGAGAGTGTGTTAGCTTAACCATTTCCAAACCTTTCTAGGAGGAAGCCCAGTATTTATAATTATCATTTAATACCAGCTAAAGCTAATATTCAGGCACTGCCGCTGGAATTTACTCAGTGGCTGACTTTTATTTTGACATACTACATTTTATATACTTTTGTCTTCATGTTTATTTGTGTCTGTGCAGTTTCCTCCGGGATCAATAAAGTATTCTGATTCTGATTCTGACCTAGAATACAAGAACCCAACCTGTGTTCTTCTCACATATTAATCATTTTAATGAGTGGTTATATTTTACTGTGTGTATTCATTTACATTTACATTTATGGCATTTATCAGACGCTTTTATCCAAAGCGACTTGGTCCAGAGGCAAGTATCCGACCCACTGAGTTACCTCCACCCTATATGTATTCATGTATTCATAAGGGGTGATTGTTGTATTCATTTGGGGTGATGTGGTTGTTAGTGAGTTGCCCTTGTGGGTTTGAATCCCAGTTGGCAACACTGAGATACACTTGAGCAAGGTCCTGTCCCCACACACTGCTCCACTGTGTTCATGGCTGCCTGCTGCTTCACTTGGTGAATGGGTTAAATACAGAGAAAGAATTTCACATGGATCACACTGTGTGGTGTGGTGTGTTTGTGAATGACTATAAGGGGCCACTTTACTTCTATTTTAATTTCAATGATATATAGTTACTACTGGCAGTAGCTATTACATTATTTATGACTGATTAATGTTGATGTTTGATAATTAGATAACTCATTTAATGTATAACACCACCACCCTCATTGTTTTTCCCTGTTTGACTACTGGTGGTTTCTGACGTGAGAACTTGGTATAGATGAAGTGTTTGTTTCACTGTATGATGTAGTGGCTGTAATTCTCCCTGTGCCCTGCTCAATGTCACTCTCTCCCCACTGAGCGGGATATCCATGAGAACCGTGCCCCTGTTATCGGACCCCCACAAAATGTGGCACTCATGGAAAGGAAATGAGGCTGAGGGAAAAAGCCACAGAGGACAGGTCTGGATGGGGGGATGGAGGGTAATGACAGGAAAGCGGCTATTGAACCAGCTCTAAGGCCAAAGCATCCACTGAAATCCATTCACAAAACGCACCCACCTGCCATGAGAAGGGCATTGTAAATGCAGAGCCTCAGCTGATGGAAGTGATGGGGGATCCATGACAGGTCTCCTCTAGTGAAGGGAAAGGTCACGAGAAAGTACGGTGGCCAGAATAGCTTTTACAAGTTTTGTACTGAGTCATAATCCAAAGCCAATACTATACAAGCAATTAGGCATTCTGCAGCGTGGTTCACCGCTCGGACGATTTAGGGACAAATGGCCTGCAGTAACAAGAACGATGTGGTTTGGGCCTTTATCCGCAAAAGAGGACCATTAAAGCACAAGCCATTTACCACAACAAAAGCCATCAAACGCATAACTATTAAACAGGAAATGACCTCGCAAATTACCCCGTGTCATTATGTTTGGTATTTTCTTCTTCTAGATCCAGAGCTAGAAATGGCAACACAAACAGCTATCATGAGCAGACATAACAAAGAGGGAGTGTTATGAGGCTTTGAAGGGAAAGGTGGTAGGAGAAACACCTGCTGGAAAACAAGACAGAAGGAAAAGCCATTTATGGCACGTGTAACCGCAGTGCTTCTCTATCGTCCCATATAAAAACCACGGCTGCGTCACCTGACTGAGAATAAATAAGCCATGGCTAATAGGACAAGCTGATAGAGCAGTGATAAGGAGAACAAGGATGTGTTTGATCTCTCCACCTTATGTTCCACCAATGTTTTTCTGAGGTCCACTGGTTCTGTCTATTCAGGGGGTAGAAAGTATGAGACAGTTAAAGAGAGAGAAGTTTCATGAGGTGGTAAAAAGCAAAGACCTTTATAAACTTTATTTATGTATGTATGTGTTTGTTTATTTATTTGTTTGTTTGTTTGTGTATATACTTTTAAGTAAAAGTGCAAAATAAGGAATTTTTTATGACACCTGGCATAATTTCAAGAAAATAAATATCTATAAAAATTTATTCCAGCAAGCACTCATTGTTGTAAAGACTTTGGTCGTATTGAAGATTGAAGATTTATTGAATTCATAGCATTATTAGTGATACAAGTTATTCAAATGTTTCTGAAAAATATTTACTGAAACAGGGAGCCATTTTAATGATACCAGAACATTTTATTCTCTATGTTAACAATTCGTTAACATTTGTTTTAGTTTTTTGGCATTTGTTTTTTTGTTTTGTTAGTTTGTTTTTATTTATTCTTTTGTTTTTGGTTGTTGTTTCTGGAGTGTATACTTGTAAACCAGGCCATTTTACAATTTACAATGCGGTTGAAGCAATTTGTAATCGTATTTCTAAGCATTGTTAAAATCTATTGTAAAACATAACCAGAATTGTCACTGCAAGCAGACAATACATTCACAAACACAGAGTAACGCAAAACATGCTCTAGATGTTAACCTAAAATTCCTCTCAAGGTTCTTTGAGAATTATGGCCTATTGGTCTTACCGTTAAAGTAACAATAAAAAGAATCAATAGGACCCATTCACTCCTTAAGTAATTAGGGAAAGAAAAGCTGTGCACTTAGGATATAACTGGTGACGAGGGTCCCTTCAGCACCACGAGGGGAAGTGCAGTAATTGAATTGGCTCGTGGAGCCCATATTTGATTACTGTCACTTAGAAAGTCGCCACTACCCATTGACTTAAGTGAAGTGGCCTCACTGATGAAAAAGCAATTTCTTCAAACAATGCCTTTCCTATTTGTTACCAGAGAGGTTCTGGGGGTGTGGGTTCCTCCTGTCCATTTCGCCACGCACTTCATCTTGTGCCTTTTTCTGCTCCGAGCCTGATGTTTATCAGTCCGGACTCAAACTCAGGCCTTCAGAGAGGGTCTAATAAAAACCAGCCGGTCGGGGTTATGAGCAATATGTGAATGCTGGATGCGGTTCCTGTGGGGTGGGGTGGTGTTGGGAAGGTGGGGGAGGCGGTGTTTACCGTTGCTCTGCAACCATCATTTAATTTCTGAAATGTTCTGTGCCGCATTAAGCGGAGAAACAGCTTGGTCAGGCTTTGAAGAAATCGGCACCAGACCCTTGCGCTGGTAAACAAACAAGCACAGCTTTGCGGCGGCGGAACAACACATATGTTCAGCAAATTTCTCTACATATTTCTCTCTTGTGCCTTTTGTCGTCATTATCTCTCTCCAAGCTTGAGCAGCCAAAACAAGCATATCAGCTCTGTTGTGGCAAAACCATGCTTCTCCTTTTGCTTCAGTCTTTGGAGACGGAACACCCACTGCCCCCTCTCTCTCTCTCTCTCTCTCTCTCTCTATCTATCTATCTATCTATCCATCCATCCATTCATCTCGTAATTTGGTCATTGCCTTTCACCATGAGGTCATGTGTGTTTTTGTGATATTTTTCCCTTTATTTTAACCCATTATATTGATTATAGTACCTTTTAATGTTCCTGTAATTGTGAGAAGCAATTTTTAAATAACAGTTTATGGTCTTTTCCTATTATAGAAAGTTGTGTTTTATATACATTTTTATCTTAGCCTCGCTGTGTGTTTTGATTAATATTACACACGATGTGTCATCCTGAACTAAAAGTGTGTTTAACGTGACATAAAATGTTTTGTATGTGATTGGCCATAAACGTTACTACATGCTTTTTAGCATCTGCTTTGCCTTTTTTCAGATGTTCTCCTTGCTTGACTGAAGTGGCACACATGCATCTGGACCAAAGGGTGGGGTGGGAGGGAAAGCAAAGTGATGACATCCATAGACCTCTTCATTCTTAACTGGCCTCAGAATACAATACAACCATTCAGTGCGGATGATCATGCTTAGCACTTTGCTTTATGCAAAGGATTATGGTTGTGGGACAGCGCAAAGATTAATCAGAGACGACATAATGAATTCGATTATTAGAATTCAGTAGAATTCATTCTGTCACATGTGTAAAGAGTAATTCTTTGATCTGATTCTGAAGCCAACTGTTCCCTAATGTAGTTTATGACCAGGAAAGAATAGAAATTTGGTAGAAAGATGTTTAAGGGTGTGGAGACCACCTCATCAGATTGCTCCCCAGAAGCAAATCTCCTGTCCACCAGGAAGCAACAAGCCTCTCAAGATCAATGAGCATGGCGGCAGCAGGAAGAGGTGGAGCCAAAAGCGGCCCAATGACAGGCAGGCCTCAGGGAGCAACGACTGACGCAAACCAGGAAGCCACCTGATGTGACTGGGGTCAGATAAATGCAGCAGCGGCAGGCGCGGAAGAACAGGTGCTTCCTCCAGGCTGCGCTGCCTGTTTCAGCCATGTCAGCCCAGCTTTCCCAGCAAACCCCCCACACTCGCCTTCCATGTGTGTGTGTGTGTGTGTGTGTGTGTGTGAGAGAGAGAGAGAGAGAGAGAGAGAGAGAGAGCGCATTGACGGAGCAGCATCCTCAGGCAGGGCAAGACGAAGGACAGGGCACGCACGCAGGCCAGGAAACACCACGCTACCTCAACCGTTTCTGTTGTTGTTCTCCCGCTTTCTGTTTCAGCCAACCGCACAAACGCAAATCCCAAAGAAAAGCAGTCAATACCTGAAGGAATAGAAATGGACACAGTGATTCCATTTTGCACTTTGTAATTCGTATGATTTCACTTTAGTAGAATCTTTTGTTTGTTTAAGTGGGGTGAACTGTTACGCTGCTAACTAATTTTCATCAGTTTAAAAAATGAAAGGAAAGACAAAGAAGGCAATAAGAGTCTGGAGTTAGACTTTTAAACTGCAGGCTTACTATTCAGTAACTAGTATGAAATATTCAGTAACTGCTATGAAATAGTACAAATGGGCCCTCTCACAACTGCATGCAAATAAAGTCTTTTTAAAAGAATTTTATTTCATTTTATTATGTACAGTGAGATATCATTTGGAGCCATGGAAGCCTAGTTAATGTTAAAACTATAAAAAGTAGATATACAGTACACTATAGAAAGTGGGTTAAAACTATAAAAAGTTTGTTTGTTCATTTGTCATCTAAAAACACCAGTTCCGTTTTTTTTTTAAATCCTGTAAGTTATGTTGAAATGGTAATAGTTGAAGAGTTGAATCTAAAAAAAGAATGTTTCTTTGAGACTATTTTGCCTCATAATGCCATACATGCACCTCTCTATCATGGATGTGGTTAAGAAAAAACATAAACCAAAACCTTCTCTCAAAACTATTGGAAAACACCAGGCACTGTATTCGTAACTATTAAAAAGTTCAGTCAATATGCTATCTTGCAAATTGTGAAACAACTAATGTAAAATTCCTGTCATTAATTTGTTTCAAAATTATTTGACGACAAATTGCAGTGAAATCATTGTAAATAATGAAATGAGGAATTCCAGCGTTGGCCTACATACAGGTCTCTAGAGACGAGGATCTCACGAGTGTCCTTGAGTTTCATTCACTCATTCACTCTGACTGGAATTTTACAAGTACTGCGAGAATCACGTTGGCGAGCGGCAAGCTCAGACAGTGTGATCGTGTATGAGGTGTTGATGGGAAATGCGACGCAGCGCTGTGTTCATACATGCCGAACATGTTGCAAGACAAAGACAATGGGATGATGAGAGCGGAGGATGTTGGGGGTGGGGGGCTTCTCTCTGAGTCACCGCGGGGGGAGGCACGTATGCAGCCTCTGCCTGGCCCTATGCACACATTTGGAACTCATTAAACTCCTGACCTGACAGCCGGTCTGCGAGTGAAGACGTCCAGGATTGACTTTGGTCCAGACCTTCTCCTAGTTTGACTGAGGTGGGGGGTTCCCTTACTGAGGCAATGACATCTATACAGATCTGGATTCTTACCCTGCCTCAGAGTTTAGTATATTTATCCAGTGAGGGTGATCATGCTTAGCACTTCCCTCAAAGCAAGTAGGGGATTACAATGGCGACCGGCTGCAAAGAACCAGTGTTTTTACAGTTTGGCAGCAGACAAAGCCTAATTAAATAAAAAGCAAATAACACACTCATTGTTTTGTTAAGATGAGCAACAAGCAAGGGGGGACAAATTAGGGAAAAATTAAATAATGCAATAACTTATTTCTTTGTTTTTTTCTTTTTCTCTCTCTCCCTGTGTCAAATCAAACAAAGCACAAACACACACACACACATACAAATTCCAGAGACTTAAACACTGATGTTATTAGTGCCCTGGAGATTTCCTACAGATCCTCAAATCAAACAAGCAGTTGTTTAAAACTCATTTGTTTCTTGTGAAGATCAGTCAAGCGAGATAACCAGCACTAGTTTTTGTTCAGTTTTTATTGTCCTCTTTTTATGGTCCTCTGTATGTGATCTGCAAATGCTCAAATGATTGGAATATATAGTAATGCAAAATATATAATTTTCAAAACGTTAAGCACAGCTGTCTCTGTGGAAAAGTTTTATTTGCACCCACATTGCTCACTAGCAGCTAAACACAGAGCAAGAGTGCCAACAATGTCCTAGTTAATCTGATTACAAAGACAGTTTAGAGGACAAATATTAGCAAATTAGGACCAAAATTAGAATCTTGGTTTGAGGTTAAGTTTAGAGCCAGAGTAATTTAAGATTTTAATTCTATTCATTTCTCACTAGCAGTGAATAAGCCAGCAGCATTCTAGTTTGAGGTAAGGTTTGAATTCTTTTCTCACCATTTAGACTCAGGGTTAGTGATTCAGGTTTAGGGCTGAGGTTAAGGTTGGAGTTAGAGTGACTGTTATGTGGTGTATTTAACTCATATTTGCAGTAATATATAAGTTAAGTATCTACTGGACATCTTCCTCAAGCGATTCAAAATGTTCAAGATTTTGAAACAAGCCCATAAAATGACCAGCAGCCTACAGGCAGAATTGTTTCCTAATGATATAATGCCAGTTCAGTTCTGGGTGGTTGAGGGTACGTTGGTGGCGGCTAGAGGAGGCTGTGTGTGTATGTGTTCAGTGGGGGGGTTGTGTTGCCCCTTTGTTTGTTTTCAATGGCTCATAAACAGTCTGCATAAACTGATAGAAAAAGTCCTGCTTCCCTTTTGCCCTCCACACGGCCGATTCCTCGTTCACACTCCTCGGGCCCTGCAACTCTGGGATTGTTTTGAGCTGTCCAGCGAGGAAGGAAGCCAGTGTGAGAAAGTGCCTGTTTTTTTGGAGCGGACAGGAATTGGCCTCATCGCGCGCGGTTCCTCTTTTCGCCAGCCGAAACAATGCAGTGGCGTCACACCCCTCCACTGGAGCTCGGCTTTTCACATGGAAAAATGTTCCCAGAATTCCGCTCCCAGGCTCAAAGGTAACACTGGGAATGGAGAGAGGGAGGGAGGGAGGGAGAGAGAGAGAGAATTGTAGAGCGAAACAACTGACCGATGGTCACATGACACTGTGTGTCCACATATCCATGGAAACGTACCTTCACTGTATGGTCAATGAAAAAGGTGCATTACTGAGCTTGGAAACTCCAAGTAGACACAACAGGACAGTTCATTGTTTGGAGTCCCCTGAGAACACACTCAAAAGGTTATGTGAGAAAACAATCAGGTCAATGCAACAAACACAACCCAAAGTGAAGATAAATGCAACCTTAAAGAACGAAAAAGAACTTACACTTTAAATCATCTTTCTCTTAAAGGGCCCATATCATGGAATGCTTATTTTAAGCATTTCACAGAAACACTGTTAAAATGTTTACAATGATCCACTCATTTCTCAGTCCATATAGTCCATATTTGGAAACTAAATTGCAAAAACATCCTGTTTGGAGCTCAGCACATCTACTTAAAGCTGTCAGTTTAGCCTATAGCAGTTTTGCCCCACCCTTGAAGTTAGAAGGAGTGTTTCAGTCCAGACTCATTTTTAAATGAAGTCTGATACAAGACAGCCAATCAGAACAGACCTCATTTACATATACAGTCTGAGAGGGACAGTAACAAATAAACAGCCTGTTTAATTCTAAAGTATGAAGAGAGCTTGGAAAATGGTCTTGTAAAAATTAATTATGACTGTTTCTGCTACATAAAATCTCATAACTTTCGTAAGTAGACCTTAGGGGAAAACAATAAAATACAAGAAAACTGCAGCATATGGTTCAATCTCTCCCATAACCTTCCATTAACATTTTATAAAATTCACTTTTGGATGTGACTTTGAATGCAGGACAAATATTTTTCTTCTAGTGCACAAGTAGTCATCATTATGACTCCATTAGTCATGCCAGATTTTCAGAAGCAAGACAACAATGCTAAAATCAATACTAATTCATGATAGAGAACATCCATCAAATCCAGAGCTTTAAGGAAGATTATATTCAAGCTGACAAGAAAATGACCTTCCATTCCTCTGGCAAGCAAAGCGAATTATGAAATTAAGAACAAGATCCACGGTGGAACTGCTTAACAGTGCTGCCCAGTAACTTGCGGCTAGTCTAACCAGTACAGTGCAGAAGAATTGGTCAACACCCTTCTTATTAGTACCAATGAGAAAAAGAGCTAAGAAATAATGAAATCATGTGGCCATCTGTCCAGCATCCGCCTCACTCCTGCTGCTTCTAACGAGGAACTGGAGGAGTGATGAAGTCATGCAAAACTGACAGAGGCAAGAGTTCTGGTGGAGGAGAGCTGAAATTGATCAAATAAAACACACAAGTGTAGAGAGCCTCAGAGTCGATAATGTGATTGGAGGTACCCATTCATTCACTCACTTGAACTGATGTCATTGATTGCATGATAATGATGGATCAGGGCCACTGTGGAATCTAGAACAGAGCTACAGTATCAGAGCAATGACAATAACTATATGCACAATATGGACAAAAATATTGCAACTGGCCATTACACCAACAGGGACTTTAATGCATTCAATTACATAGGCCTTAATATGGATTTGGTCCCCCCTTGCAGCTATAACAGCATTCACTCTTCTTCAAAGGCTTTCCACAAGATTTGAGAGTTTCTGTGGGAATTCGTGCTCATGCATCCTTTAGAGCATTTATGAGGTCAGACACTGATGTTGAGCAAGAAGGCCTGACTCACAATCTCTGTTCCAGTTCATCCCAAAGGTGCTGGATGGGATTGAGGTCAGGGTTCTGTGCAAGAAGGCAAGTTCTTCCACACTGAACTCATCCAAAAAAGTCATGGTATGCTTAATTTTATACACCTGTTGCAATGGGTATGACTAAAACACCTGAATTCGTAACTGACAACACTTTTGTCTATATGGTGTATTGCCCAAATAGACCATTGTTTTGGACCATTGTTATTTGGGCTTGTGAGGGCTTGTGCATGTTTTGTGTGTGTACCAGTGATGGTTCGTAGGTGGATAGTTGGAATTTGCTGATTCTAGGCTCTAATTGGCCAAATTCAGTGACCACCTAACTGTAACCTGGAGTGTGGAAGACCAGAGGTAGTCCATGTGATACACAGGTAAATGCAAGATCCCCCAAGTAAGCAATAGGATTTGAAAAGCTAGTTCACGCATTCATGATCTCCAGACTGGACTATTGTAATGCATTGCTAGGTGGTTGTCCTGCATCCTCAATAAACAAGCTCCAGTTAGTCCAGGGTTTTCACTAGATCCAGAAAATATGATCATATAACCCCAATATTATCATCCCTGCACTGGCTACCTGTTCAG
>JBBPDC010000156.1:3536101-3551504 GCA_037974485.1 Hemigrammopetersius urotaenia | reverse complement strand
TTAGTTTCACCTGTTTCCCATCCCGTGCACTATTTATAGCCCAGCCTGACCCCGAACCAGCGTGCCGGTATTGGCTCTACCTCCGTGTGTGTGTGTGTGTGTGTTTGTACCCCTACCTTGTCTGTTTGATTCCAATGCTTGTATTTAATGTTCTTGTTGTTCTTTTTGTTTTGCAGGCCGGTGCTTTCCTTCCTTGAATTTGGTGTTTGCACCCAGAGTGGTCATATTCTGTGATCCATGTTTCCCTCGTCTGTCTGCGAGTGCAGTCCTGCTTAGTTTATGTTCAGTATCTGTATGTTAGCACGAGCCTTGCTGTTTGATTTTGTTTTTATTTATCTTGTGTTCACTGTGGCCTCCCCTGAGTCGGGATTTCTTTGGTTCTTGTATTCGTTTTCGTGTCTCTGTTTATTAAATATTGTGTTTATTTCCAAGTAGTTTTGCGTCCTCCCCTTTCCCTTCAACACACCCACCCTGACAGAAAGGTACCATTATTTTTATTATGGAAGTAAAATAGGGATGTACCTAATGCTAAGAAATTCTGTAATTTATGTAAATATGAAAAAAAAAAAATTTTTATTCAAATTCTTTGTAAGCATTTGGCTATTTACAAGCCAAACAATAATAATAATAATAATAATAATAATAAATATTATTCTTATAGTTTTGATTTTCAGTATACATATATACTATTTTGCCCCTCAACATTTGTCCATGCTTCTCTATCCTGACACCTCAGCCTCTCAGATCCTCCAGTCAAGATTTACAGCTCCAAAGATTTGTCTTATCACAATATTTACACAAATATTGTCTTTTACCAGAAGAAAAAGACAAACACATCTATAGGAAAGCAGAAAATGTAAGACATGACACAAGGGTAGGGTAACAGTAAAATAACACAGTTTGGCTTGACAGCAGAAGCTGGAGATGGATAGGACAAAGAGAACAGATCAATCTTTAACTAGGATTTGAAAACTGAGATAGAGGAGATGTGATGAAGGCACTGTGGCAGTTTGTTCTAGAGTTTGAGTGCCACAACACTGAAAAATCTGCAACTCACGAAAGAGAGACAAAACTTTGGAGCTGTGAGTTAATCTTGACTAGAGGAGCTGAGAAAACAGGCCTGAGGAGTCAGGATGGAGAAGTTTGGACAAATGTTGTAGGGCAAAATAGTGATGGGCCTAAAAAAGTGATGTGGTAAAAAGTAGTATATTGTATTGAAGACAAGCAGTGACTGGTAACAAGTGTAAGTTTTGGAGAAAGGGGTGGTGTGGACATTTTATTTGGTGTGTTGCAGAGTTTTGAATATACTAGCAATGGTGTAGTAGTACTATATTCACTATATGGACAAAATTATTGTGATGCCTGACCATTACACCAACAGGTCTTTAAAGTGCATTCAAATCCATAGACTTTAATATTTGAGTTGGTCCCCTTTGCAGCTTTACCATGCTGCTTTTAAGACTTTTTACAAGATTTTGGAGTTTCTGTGAAAATGTGTGCCTATTCATTCTGTAGAGCATTTATACTGATGTTGGACAAGAAGGCCTGGCTCCCAAAGGTGTTGAATGGGGTTGAAGTCAGGGCGCTGTGTGGACCAGTCAAGTTCTTCCACACTGGACTCATCCAGCCATGATTTTATGGAGCTTGCTTTGTGCACTGGGAGACCATCATGCTGGAATAGAAAAGTGGAAGCATGGTGTTGTCCAAAGTGTCTTCAGTAGCAAGAACATGGCCTGAATGAAATCGCCATAACACTTACATTGAACTGTAATCGTGTGATGAGTCAGAACATCCCAGCAATTGTCAGTTAAACAACATCTAAACGTATGCTTGGAAGAAGCTGTCAGTTTAAAGGAAGCTGAAACGCCTCTGCGTGAGCGGACTCTTTCCACTCCCCCGTCTGTGTGCAGCACACATCCCACCAGCAGCTGTGTCTGAGAAAGCAGCACTCGTGGAACTGTTGACACGCTCTCCCCACATTTTCTAATGGCCACATCCTCCACACCCTGCGTCCCCTACACACACTCACACACACACACGCACACACAAACTTCCTAGCAATCAGAGGCTGAGAATAGGAAGAAGGGAGAGGAAGCGGCCGTGCATTCACAGGCTGGGAACAAGGGGTGAAGAGGGGGGAGAAGAGGGGGGAAAAAACGGAACCTGGAATTTGCAAAGGAAAAAACAA
Source organism: Hemigrammopetersius urotaenia (assembly GCA_037974485.1). NCBI lineage: Eukaryota > Metazoa > Chordata > Actinopteri > Characiformes > Alestidae > Hemigrammopetersius > Hemigrammopetersius urotaenia. Next base: position 3,549,316 of record JBBPDC010000156.1, on the reverse strand, counting down.
CAGGCTTCCAAAAATACCTCTGACCCATCCCCACAGCAGATAAACAGAAATATTATTCCTCTGTTGCTCAGGCCATCATCTTCCGCTTCTGCCCCCTGCACCCCCTCCCAACCCCCCCAACCAGGAAACAGAGAGGTGACCACTGATTAGGAATCTCCTCAGCTTCCCATGTAATGACAGCCTAAAACTCAATCAGCGCGATGAGAAGAAAAGCACACACTGTGGAGATGAGCCCCGAGCCATTTTTCCGTGCAGCCTCTGAATGTTTTATCCTGTCCCTTCCTATCCACTTCTTAAGTTTACATAATGGCTTCCTATATACCAGCGTGAGACAGCTGTGTTGAGCCGTGGTCACGCAATTGATTCGATGGCACTGAAATCCATGACCTCCTTCAACTCTCTGGACCTGAGAGATCCACTTTAGGTCATCTGGGCTTCATTTGGGATTCATAGGATTCCCCATTGGGTTTCATATTTAATGTTGTTGCTTGGATGAGATCAATAGAGCTACACTGTTTTTAACCTTTACATGTATATCATCGGATTGCTACTGACCCATGACCTTATTTCCCTTTACCCTGTCCGTGTTGTTCAGAAACACTAAAAAGGCTTTCTCTGGAGTGAGGTCACAGGTGGGTTATAGCCATTTGGTTCCCCAAATAACCTTTCCTTAGAGGAAGCCCTCTATAAGTGTTTTGACTCACTGGATATTCTGATATTAGGAAAACAAGTCTAAATTATTGTCTGTAGTGAACGATCATATGTTACAGATAAAGCACAAATTGGTTCTGACTCAGCTCAACTCAAACTGATGTTTTCTCTTTTCCATTAGGGAAATCTGGTACCTAAATTTTTCATAACTACTTTATCTTGGTTCCAAGCCAGCTGATAAATACCAAATTGTGACTTGGAAACTATGCAGACTATATATTGGCCAGATTATGTCTTCAGACATAAGAATCAGAAAACTTCTTTGATCCTGGAGAAAACTGCATGGACACACAGAGACACAAATACAAGAACAATATAAAATATATGGTATAAATAAATCAAATAGAAAATACTCCATTTAAAAAAGACTATGCTATCTATTCAATTCTGGGTATAAATATTGTACAATAGATAATATTCTTCAGTATTCTCCATGAGTTTGTCACATTGAAAATGACATTCGAGCTGTTTCTAAGCAGCTACATTAAAGATGTACTAACTGTAGTGCAAAATGAACAAGGTGCCAGGTACCAAAAAGTGAGAAGAGTGGAGCTGGTACCAATGGGAAATTGACAATAGAGGTTGAAAACTACTGGAACTATCCATTGACAAATACTGCTTTATTATATATTATTATATAGTATATTATATTATAAATATGAAATACAAATAATACATCAAAACATAACATAGTACATTACATAGTATACGTAGTACATAGTACATTATTGTGTATTTTATTATTTTACAATTGTCAAAACGCTGTGTTATGATACATATAAGACTGTGAAATACTTTCAGGATTCACATGGAGTTCAGGCTGTGTTAGGGTTAGGGCCACACACTTTGCCCAACACTCTGCCACATGTCAGAGTCTTTGAGTAATTAGGGGTCAGGGCCCTGAGGTCGTTTCCTCTGACCTCAGCTTCCTAAGTGATTCAATTTTCGACTCATTGGTCTGGCAATTAGCCTCCTCTGAAAGAAAACCTCTTTCTAATCTCCTCTTAACTGCAATAACTAGATTTTCGTTCTGAGGGGAAAATTTGATTCTTAAGACAAAAGTTAACGTGCAATGCTGAGTCACATAGGGCTCAACACAGCATTGTCACAGAATAGCAATAAAGAAGAGGAAGTGCCTAATGAGGGACAGTGTCAACTCCATCAATGAGTCATAAATCCTAAGAACAAAAAAAGGGAAGATGTGAGAAAAATTTAGAAACTTGTTCAAAAAGAAAATGATAGGAATCACCTACAAACCTCCCTTCTGCCAGTAAATTTAAGAAAAATCAGTTTTAATGATAACTATTATTATACAGTTTTACTAGACAGTCTGAAGATAAGTACTATTTGCTGTCTATTTAATATTTAAAAATTTGGGGATGGCTAATGTAACAGTACTCCAAGTTTGAGACTGGAACAGAGCTCACAGTTTGAGATGCCATATTTATAACATCTACGGCATTTATCAGACGCTTTTTTTATCCAAAGCGACTTCCATTCCCTACCTACAGGGGACAGTCTCCCTGGAGCAACTTAGGGTTAAGGGTCTTGCTCAGGGACCCAGTGGTGGTATGCTGGAGGTAGGATTCGAACCCACGACCTCTTGGTCTGGAGGCAAGTATCCTACCCACTACGCCACTGCCACGGCCAGTATATAACCAGTATAAATATTAATTTCATGCTATTCGGTAGATATAACAGATTATATTACCCTGGCTTTATTTTTTCACTGCTCCTTCTTGAACTATTTCAAAACGAGTTTTATTTCGAATATGTCTGAAACCGTACTTTGACCAAGAAAATTAACAAATAAAGCTGGAAAACTGATGTATTGATGGACTTACTGGTGTATTGGAAGACTTACTAACCTGGCTATTGGCCCATGGATAGGATGTTTAAATGGTGTCAATGGTGTTTTGTTAAAAAAAAAAAACAATAATAATAAAAGGGCTGATTTTTTTCTCACCTGTTATTTTAGCTGTTTATGCATGGCTATTATTTCCAAAGACACATTTGGATGTTGCAGCTGCACTCTCTAACTAAAGGAGACAAAGAAAAGGAGGGTTAGACAGTTTAAATCAGTTTGAGTCCCATATTTCATAGTCAGAGCAGGTAGACACACAGTTTTCACAGTTGTGACGAGAGAAATCACAGCAAAACTTGCAGAGTCTTGCAAGTCTTATCAGCATCAGTGTGTCAATAAACACACATGTTCCAAAATCTAGACTGCTAGTAGGCTGTGTAACTGACAAGCCACCATCTTATACATCCTTTATTCCATATGGTACGTTTGATTACTATACACTCGCTTGTGGTTTGTATACAGATCCAAATCATTTTGTCAGTTGAATATAAAGTGTAAAAACAAACACAGCATCTCTGAACCCCTCTAGACTAAAAGACCTCTAACTGATTTTTATGACTATTTGGTGTGGAAAAAACACATGAAACCATAAAAATAAATAAATTAGATTATTGAATATTTCGATTTATACAGACAATGCTGGATCAGATATCAGAGGAGAAATAAAAATAAACTCAGTACTATCCAGTACAATCATGTAACAACTCTAACCTGTAACACCACACAGTAACAGTGTGTGATTTGCAGTGTATTATGTATTTTACTTGTAGGGTAGTAGAGTGCATGAATAGTTTGAACATGATAATGCTTTTAGATGCTCGTCATAAATATTTAGATAAAAAAATGCAACTTATTTAAAATTTAGTAGCTTTAAAAGAAAAAGTATTACTGCATCAGTATCAGCTTATACTGGATTCAGGATCATGTGAAAGTAATATTGTGCATTTTCTGTATATTTTCCTGTATCATGTTTTTGTTGATTTTGATTTTTCATATATCAGTATATGGCTTAACTAAATGTGTTTGGGATTACAATAAACCTGTTGGGATTACAATAAACGTATCATATAGGAATCATGCATGACTGAAGTAAAGGCATCGGTACCATTTCATTTCCTCTGCTATTGTTAGAGTCATTATTTGAGGGTAACTACGCCCGACCTTGAAACTGTTAACATTACACAGACTGACTCAGAGTCATTTTATTTAATCAACTGCGCCCTGCTACTATGCCAGGGTACCCCGTGATCTGAACATTTATGTGTTTATCTTTGTCTGAATGTGCTTGACTCATGGTGCGAAGGGTCTGATCATTAGGTGATGAGCTAAAATGGTTTATGGAAAACAGACCTATGTAGAGCATAGCGCACTAACAGGATACTGCCCTATTGTGTAATTTATCCTCAGTCGGTTTTCTGACAGGAGAGAAAAGGTGCGACCTAAAGCAACCTGCGTCGAGTCTTGACCAGTCAGTACAGGTTATTCCACATAGTCATTTGTACACAACTGACATCATTCAAATTTAATTTTAGCTTTGCTTCATTGTGAATAGCACCTTCTAAACTTCAGAAGGTCATAGATACCTGTTCATCCAGTGCCTCTTCTGAAATTCATGGTATTAACTGGCAGCAACTCATCCCATTGGATAGACCTTTATAATTCCAGAGAACACAGTTGAATGCTCCACAGCCCAGTGCTGGTGGTCTTTATACCCATATAGCCAAAGCCTGGCATCGGGCATGGTGACCTTAGGCACTTTGTGCAGCTGCTGTAGAGCCTTTCTATGGATTTTCTATAGGCACTGATGTTCTGTGTACAAGATCTTTGTTTGTTGAACATGTCAGTAATGTAATCATCTTAATTCAAAAGAGGCTCAAGACACTTTTGGACATATAGTGTAAGGTAAAAGTATATTCCATTGTGAATTTTCTTTCCTAAGCCAGAGCATAAATCATTCCATTATGTCCAATATCTTATTATTATTATGTGCAATAGTCTTACCATGTGATTATCAATATTACTTATCTACTACTGATCTCCATTACATACAAAAACACTCTGATAACCACAATTTGTGTTGTTAGTAATTCACTTACTGTAAGGAACTTATCTATAGTACTTATACACATAATTTGTTTATATATCATAATGTATTTTCATATTGAGTTAATATTAGTTCATTTATCAAACAAGAGCTTGCAAGAAAAATTTCCTATTAAGCTAAAGCTCAGCAACTCGATTCTGGCACTTCTCTCAGCGCTTTGTTATTATATGCCGTCTGTGCCCTCCATCACAGCTAAGGGCTCTTCATTCATTCAGTGTGTTTGACATATTTTCATTTAAACACTTTATTTAAACAACCCTCTCTGTGTTATGCTTAAAGCAGGCTTCATCTCAGAGAGGGATTTACAAAGCTAAGCTTTCGGTTTATTATATGTGGTCTCTTGTATCAAACACACCAAGACGGCGGAGAGAAGAGCCGACGGTTAGAGCAAGAAGAGGGCATGTCATATCCTGTCTGAAGTGACCCCTCAAGGACATTCTCTTGTCCCGAGCAAACAAACTTACTCAGTCCTATGATGGATGACTAATACCAACGTGGGGTCTCTTGAGTTCAAGATGAGCGAACTTAAGAAATTAAGTGGTGTGCCTGCAGCATGCAGCCAATTACCAACAACAGTGAAAAAGATAGAAAAGAACAGAAACAGTGTTTCCTCAAATCAAATATGTTACAGAATCCAGTGCGCAGTTTCGTCCGCACCAGCCCATTGGCTTCTTTTCTAGGTTATATTGTCTAGGCTTATTGACCAAACTCTACAGATGCAAAAGATAAGAGATAACTCACTTGTTGATTGATTACTGACTACATCAAGGTTGCAGATGAACAAGCTGGCAGGACCGCACCCTTTGCAACAGATTGCTCATATTGTTTTTGCACAAACAAAAAGCTGTGATACTGTAACCAATCACACGATCCGTTACTGCCTCACCGGCTTCATTTTATCTCTCATCTGCCAGCTTTGCTGGGTGGGTCAGCATGGTTCACTGAAGCCAACTGGGATTAGCCGGGGCTGCAGACTTTAATCCCATTGTGGAAAAGGCTTTGCAGAAACAGTGCCCCTATGTGTCACATTTGGCCGTGCTCCCAAGGAGCCATGTATCGTTCAAATGATATCTGCCACCCCCTGTCTTGCCCAGCATATGAGTCTCAATGGCTAAAGTGATCCAGGGACTTTCAAGCATTCGTTTACAAAGTGGTTTTCATCTGGCAACGCTGAGGGAGCAAGTGAAGTAGTCTAAGTTTCTCAGACTTGAAGGGAACTAAGCAGGGAGCATGCCTGAATTTTCAGTCCAGTTTCGAGCCAAATATAGAGGTGTGATGTAAGTTGGCTTTGATGAATACAGTAGGTTTTCAAGGCAAATTAGGCCATGCTATAATGCAGCCTTGCATCATGCTCTAAACCCCTTACACGGCTGCAGGTGGTCCCTCTAATCTACATTCTCTATCTCAACCACATGTCTTCTATAATAATCGAGCAAATCTGAAAGCAGAAGCAGGCTGCCCATGTTGCTACCATCATGCTCTCTGGATTTATTAAGTTCACCTGCTGCTTTGGAGATTGGAGGGAAGGGGGGGGGGGGGGTATAGCAAATTAATCCCACCCTACCTTTACTCTATAGATTATGTTTCCATAGTTACCCATGTCAAGAGCTGTGGTCCCTGAATATGGGGAACCATCTTTTTAAATATTAAACACTCTTGACAAGATGATGACTAATTTTTTCCATTTTTATCATAATCTGTCCATTGCACAGAATACTGCAGTTTGTTTCAATGATAAAAATATTTTATCATAAGCTAGAGTGATCTACAGGTAAATATGACTGAAAGTGAGAGATGACTAGGTACAGTGATAATGGTATCTCATAATGTACCTTCTTTCAATGAGTTGTTCATTTTCTGAGTCACTTTATCCTAACCAGGGTTTCAAAGGGGTGCTGGAGACTATCCCAGCACTCAAAGGTCAAAACCAGGAGAAACACCTTGTACAGATCAACAATCCATTGCAAGTGCACATTCTGTATAAAAACTAAATGTAAAATATACATTAAAATCATTTTTAAATCTAATTATGATTAGAAAGAGTTTGTGTATATGACGTCCTGGTGACCCCATATTCATGGGTCACTGTTTCAGTAAATGACACTGTTTCAACCACTCACAGCTGAGAATAGCAGTATGTTGACACCGAGATCAGGCAGAGTGCAGGTACAGCTCTGTTTTGTAAACACAGGGTGGGGAACAAGGCTGGAAAGTTAAAGGCACACAAGATTTTAAATGTCTACGTTTTTCCTCATGGGAAGAGACAAGAGCAGGTTGTAGTCCTCTAAGGATCAATATATATTTCTTATTCTTACATACTCCTTGCGACAAAGGAACAACTACTTTTTTATGAACGTGTTTTTTGTCAGTTTACAATAATGTAATGTTCAAACTGACAGATGTCTACATTTTGCCAAGCATTTTTTCCAAAAACTCCAAAACAAAAAGTAGGATAATGCTAAACTCCATGCATTGCTTTTCTTTTGCTGTGAAATCAGAACTCAAGGCATTCAAATATTTGTAACAAATGAACCATTTTAGTTTGAATAAGAAATTTACCAAGTAAAATGTTAAACAAGCAAAATGACTATGACACACAATTTAAGAAATACACTTACTCAGTGTGGTTCCTATGTCTTCTGAGCAATAAAAATAAGAACACATGCTCCTGTGTAATAATAATATATGTATGCTTGGTGCAATATTACAATTCTGAAGGATTTTAATCATCTTTTTGTGAAACATGTAATTTTATCCATCCTGTAAGTTTACACTTCCACTTGTCACACCACTGTATGGTCTACTTTCTGTACTGTCTCAGATTCACATCCCATTCACACTACTATTACACAACTGTATTGTCTATTTATTGTATTGTTTCTGTTATGCACTCAGTGCTGTAACCTCCTTTGCAATAATCTTACTTCTGGTGCAATACCTTCATCATTCTGGAAGGTTTATGTATCATCCACACTAGCTGTCTATTTATTGTTTATCTATTGTTTACTGTTTCTGTCGATCCTTGTCTTCATCATCCTTGCCTTCATCATTCTGTTGATCCTTCCCTTCATCATTCTGGAAGGTTTATGTATTGTCCACACTAGCTGTCTATTTATTGTTTATCTATTGTCTACTGTTTCTGTCGACCCTTGCCTTCTGTTGAATGTTGCAGGTTGCACCGTGGTCCATAGAGAAACAGTAGGTTGGTGAACACAGTAACCTTGAACCTTGAGCAACCCTGAATGGCATGATGCAAATGTTTAATTTAGAAGAGCAAAAGTACTAGTTTGCATCAATACTAGTTTGAACAATTCCTGTCCTGTTCCACACTTTCAGTAAAAAGCCTGACTTTTAACAGGCAAGTGTGTGAATGTATATGTGAAAAAGAAGAAAAATATGCCATGAAGAAAAGTACTGCTCTGTTTACACATTAGTTTCAGTGAACTTTAAGGCAGTAAGATGCCTTTTTACATTAAAATGGCAAATGATTTTTCACCTTATACTTTAGTACAGAGTGCATACATTTTAATAGTACTTCTCAAGGGTTTACTACTAATTTAATACTTTTGTTCTAGTCATATGTATGATTTCACCCAGAAAGGGAGACATTTAAAACCATTTTTCAGGCTCTGAATAAAAAAAGAACACATTTATGGCAATGCCCTTCTGCTCTGGCGCACTGGCCTTCAAATCAAGATTTGGATTGTTTTACAATGGGACTTAGATTTACGTCAAACGCACCACACTGCATCTGTAGAGTAAATACAGTGGAGAAGTGTAATGAGCTAACAGGTGGTTTATATTGCTCTGATATACAGTACCCTAGCAGAGGCAGTACACTGGGCCTGCCATGGATTGGCCAGAAGACACTGCGGCTCTCAGTTGAAATGTGGCATTAAGCGGCACAAAACTGCCATGATTTTAATGGGGGGGTAATTCAAGTGCACCAGGACCATCTGTCTGTGTTGCCAGGTCTGGCTATTAAAAAGAATTGCTGATCCGGGGTCGGCACGTACACTGAGAAAATAACACTGAGAATTGATTTGATCCAAATCATTTCCTCATGAACAAAATCTCCCACTTTGAGTGTTGTGTTTTAGTGTATGGACATTATAATGAATGTTGTACTATTATACTAATTTGGAAATGTCAGAAAATAATCTAATTCAATTAGTTTTCAGCGTGAGGTTTGGGTTTTGGAAGCAAAAGACATGCTCTGGTCAGCATGGATAATAAAAGAAGGCTGTTGCTATGGTACAAGGGATGCCCCCCTCCCACCCCTCCCACCCGGTGTCCTTTTAACCAGGTCATTTCACACCCGTTCCCAAGACATTATTGTTTGATTGGCAAATAAATATTCATTGACAGCAACTGCCACAAATTATTGTTTTTCTGTTTGCTTTTGGACGACCGGGCCCACAGCAGCTGCCGTGTGGTGCTGTGCAGATTTCACATGAGATCTGGAGCTGTGAACGCTGCGAGTCCATTGTAGGAAAAGGGCTCAATAAGAGACTGTAAAACAAATACATTGTATAACGGTCTTCATCTTCATAGGTTTAGAGCAACAAATGTACGTCCAAAAACAACATGCATGGAACAAATACACATTCTCACACAGACACACACTCACACACAGACAGACTGGCATTTTGTTGCTGCATAATTCTCATTCCATTCCCAACAATAGGAATTCTTGTGCTCAACATTCATTTAACAGTATTTACACACTAATGCAGGAAAACAACGCTGCATCTGTGAGAAAAGACACTGTACTAAGCAGGAGGAATGGCACTGGGCAGATTTTAGGCTAAGCGTTTTTTTTTTTTTCTGCATGCAAGTGTGGTGGAGCGAAGGGAAGTGGAGTAGACACAGGAGGAAAAACAGTTACTGATCCTATCTGTCCTGCTCACTGTGGGGTGATGGAGGATCACAGGAAGTTTAGTCGAAACCGCACTTACCCCTTCAACACAAAAGAATATGGATCAGTGCTGGTCTGTACAAAGGCTTGGATGGCTGGGTTTCGTGGTTTGGACAGACAAACAAATACTCTTGGCAAGCCGGAATTTGACGGTTGGTTTCAGCTGCTTGCTTGTGTTGCATGACAGCAGAAGGTTTTCTTTTGGTTTTTGTTATTATTGTTGTTTTTTAACACACTAATAGAAATGGGTATTGTCTCTGTAATAACTGTGGAAAGAGGATGTGGATTGGGTGAAAATTTACATTCCTGTACAACTTTTCAATATTTTTGCAATAATATTTATATACATTTATACAGTTTTACAAAAAATACAGCAGTAATAAATGGTACCAAAAACAGTTCCATCAATGTATCTTTTTAAAAATATACTAAAAAACTGATCTACACATTTATATACTCAATTATACATTTAAAAAAAACAAAAGCATCTATATTGAGTCATACTGAAATAATTTGTATGAAACATATGCAATTATATAGAAGAGATTGATTCCACACATTCTATACTGAAAAATATCCATACATGTAGTGAATTATGTTAAAAAAAATATTTGTACCTGTGCATCTATACTGCCTCTCTTAAAATCTTTTATAGTAGTTAATGAACTGATTCATCGATTGACTTATTATTAATTTACTTGATTTGAAAACAAGACTTACATTTTGTGAGAAATTCATTATGGATATACCAGTAAAAATGGTGCAACATCTTTTTACAGTTTCTTCCATTAGAAGTATTTTCTCCTTCTCCTGTAATGTCACTTTGGAGATTTGTCATTTACATTATTAAAAAAATCAAACATTAAGTACTCTACTGTTTATTTACAATTACAGTACATTGTAAAAAATATGTAGCTTTCAGAAGATGTGAATATTTTCTTTGTTCCTTACATATTTTATTGTTCCAAATCTGTTTTACGTGTAGCTTTATGTACCTACAAATGCTTTAAAAAGTCTGGAAAAAACATCTGTCTCGTTTAGGAGCAGCACGGTTTTATCAGCAGCATCCATGCGTGAAACACAGCTATAAACCAACAGTGAAATTGTCAGTCACTTTATGACACTTCTCTTATAGGAGAGACATATGGTAGGACAGCAGATAAGATGTGGTAGCCATAATCCAGCAGTAGCACCACACAAGCTCCGAAGTGCAAATAATATCATTCTATAGCATCTGACTGGAACTCATTTAGCAGCCACAAGGCCCGACTTTTGACTGTCCTGCTGCACAAAAACATATTTATGGAGGACAAACAGAGTACAGAAAAGGCAGCCAGACTAATGTTCTGTAAACAAATGCAGCACAATAAGAGGTAACATTCAGTCCAGCATGCGTTTGCTAGTGCCTCCTTTTGTCCACTGAGTTTCAGTTTAAGGCTGATGCCAAATAATAGCCTAGCAAAAGCATAAACATGGACTTTGAGATTGCGTTGTTGTAAAGAATTGTGTCTATACAGCTGTGTTTTTTTCTCATTCTCCCATTTCTCTCATTGCATTCAGAGAAGATGCTTATGTTCATTTAGAGTATTTTAGGTGAAAGAACAGTATCTTGGCAAGAAGAATCAGATGGGCTAGCCTTCACTCCCAATAAGCATCAATGAGCCCCATCATCTCTCTACTACAGTATACTGCGAACACCACACAAGACCAACAGTTTTAGAGATGACCCAGTGGTCTAGCCATCATTATTTGGTTCTTGTCCATTTTCACCCATTTTTTCTCTATCCAACAGACCAACTTCAGTAACAGGCTGTTCACTCACTGCATAATATTTCCCATGTGCAATTAAAAAAATGTAATTGGTGTAATTCACTTCATCTGTTCATGGATTTTATTGTTGAGACTGATTGGTGTTTATACCTTTCGAAAAGATTCTTGCCATAGGCTTACTGTTTGGGTAATGGAAACTGAAAGGCCTGCATACAGGCAGCCAACAAAACAACAGAACCAACTCATAGTTACTGGCCATTTTAACAGAACCTCCAACTATACAGGTGCACTATTAGTTTCCCCAATCAATGAGTGTAGCTCATTTGTTTCTCCGCCCCGTTCATGACCAGATATTATGTGAATCATTATTAACACAGCAGGGACACCAGTATGTGTAGGGTTAGAGTGCATCAGTAGTATTACCGTGCACATTCCTTGCTATGTTATTAAAGTGGCCCCTTATAATCACATGTGAACACACCACAGCACACAGTATGAAATTCTTTCTCTGCATTTAACTCAGTTACCAAGTGAAGCAGTGGGCAACCACCAACAGGGCACCAGGGGGGCAGTGAGTGGGGACAGTACCTTACTCAAGGGTTCCTCAACGGTGCTGGGATTCAAACCGACAAACTTCTGATCACATGGGCAACTCCTAAACCACTAGGCCACCAGCCGCAGACACATCTGGAACTTTTCGTGCAAAAAAATTGCATCAGTCATCCTCTAGCTCTTGATCATTGGTCAGCTTTTGGTTGCTCTTGGGTGTTGAACCACTTTCAACTTACCAGTCATAACTCCAGGAAGACTGCTGTGTCTGATACACTTATAAAAGCACCACTTATAATACTATGCTGGTGTCTCTCCTGTGGTCCACCACTCAAATGATATCTGGTCAGCTGTGATCCTGTGGTGGTCCCTTCTCTTTGATAGACAGGATAGGAGGAGGCTGATAAACTGTGCAGTAATGGATGGATGTGAACCAACAAAATGCACCTATGAAGTAGATGTGCCTTATCAATAAGATGTGGTGTTCATGCTAGTTGACTGTTTTTCTGCACTTTTGATGTCTTTGGCTTGGCACATTATGTTCTCCTGCCGATTTTGAAAGCAACGTAGAGCCTGGGAAAGGCACTACTTTGTTAAGATGGAATAGAGAAAAGGAACTAAATGAACAAAACTTCCAAAATGTTGAAATAGCTCTATGTCTCTATGTTCTCTATGTCACTGTTTTTATCAAATAAAAACATGTTTGCTGCAGCTACATGGAGAAAATGATTCCATAACAATGCTACAAATCAACAATTTTCAGCTTATTAAAGAAACAATTAAAATAATAAAAAAATAATATTTGTGTCCAGAATGACGAACCAATGATTTCATAATGTCTGAGAAACCTGTGGGAACCTGAGAGTATTATGAATAATATTGACAAAGTCAGTCAATTATTAACTAGAATATTAACTTTTATCTAGAATGTCTCATTTATGAAACTTGACAAGCAAATCAAATATCAATAAATGAATATATATAAATGATTATAGTGTAATCATTCACATTTAACACCTTATTAGCGTCCCCAACATTCCTAATATTGAATAAAATGTTTTACCTTCTAGTATCTATCTCATACCATATTACTCACAACAAATAATGAAAGAACGGCAGCTTCCTTTTTCATTTCAGTGTCTGCATCCATACAATTGAATGTAATGAAAATGCATTCAGTAGAAGAATGAACGGGCCGCTTCCTTCTCCCCGTTTCCTAAGCGTCTACGTGTGTGTGTGTGTGTGTGTGTGTGTGTGTGTGTGTGTGTGTGTGTGTGTGTGTGTGTGTGTGTGTGTGTG
>JBBPDC010000156.1:3515266-3526005 GCA_037974485.1 Hemigrammopetersius urotaenia | reverse complement strand
AGCTCTTCTAAGTCCAATACGCTCAGCTATCAAACAGCACATTAAGATTGAAGCAAATAAAGTACTCGCTGTGTTGCTTGAATTATAAAATTAAACAAGCAAGCCCATTCAGACAACCCCTCTTTGAAGAAATTCAAAAGCGAGAGCAGGGAAGAAAGCGTAATACTGAAATATAAGTGCTTAATGGTATCAAAATGTTATAATGCTGAAGGCTCTAATCCACTGAAGAGAGGAGACATTAACATATAAACATAACACACCTGTACTGAATTGAGATACCAGTGTATAATATAAAACACCGTTATTCCACCCCAGTGAGATGCGTTTTATAGTCCGCAATGCGAAACCGTCGTTTTATACAACCAGTATTAAAAGCATACATAACAAGGCATAACACAAACATAGCAAAGTTTATACGGCTGCACCATAGCTTTAAAAATCCCACAACCATTTTATACTTTAGTTTATTTGAAATGCCATTTTAAACAACAGTCATGATCATGCAGTTCTGCAGCAATTTAACCCACAAAAGTTAGACTAATAGACTATGCTTAATTCACAGAGTAAACTGTATGTATTATGCATTTGTGTTTCTGTGCATTTCTAGCCTTGTGAGTCCTGTTTTTTGTGGGCCTGCTAAGAATGGGTCTTTATGCTTGATTCATTCACTATGAGTGATATCTGGCTTGAGTTAGAATGTACTTTCAAAGCTGATAATAAGAACCATTCATTTTTCTCATACTTTGAAGTCATCCATGAACATTACACTGAGCTGAGCCAGGCCTGGGCCACAGGACCTGCTTTACTAATAGGAACTCTCTTTTTGCTATTACAGCCATCTGCCTTATAGGATGCAGTGAAACCAACGCCAATTGCTCCAAGCCCGGAGAGTGTGTGTAAGTACATGGGCTGGAAAAGCGGGTGTGTGACACACGTTGGATTAGTATTACAGTGATATCTCAGTCACTAAATAAGAATCGCTTGTCTTTTTTTTTTTTGCTTAACTTCCATTAAAGTATTAGTCTCTTTGCCCCACATCCAGATCTGCATCTCTCTGCATATTATATGTTTGTCCAGCCCTTCTGTTTTCACTCTGCTGGCCATTTCTGACCTATATAAAAGATAAATCCTTACTATGAGAGTTTAGCCAAGATTATCTCATTGTGCTAGTTACACCACTTATTTTCAAACCGCCATTTGGGTGAAAGTGAGATTAATCCGACATAATCGGAGCTTGACAAATATCGGCTTTCGTCGATTACACAGACACACGATTAGATCTGTGTTCAGTTCGTATTTATAATGAGTATTTATGTGCTTATATGCGAACTGTTATCTGTTGCAGGTGCAGAGAAGGCTGGCAGGGCACGTTTTGCACAGAGTGTAAGAAATACCCCGCGTGCAAGCATGGCACTTGCCAACAACCCTGGCAGTGCAACTGCAAGGAAGGCTGGGGTGGACTCTTTTGTGACCAAGGTGAGCCTGAACACCAACTCAGTTCATGAATGATGCTGGCTTGATAGTAGTCCAAATGTATGAATCTACACATGGACTTCATTCATAATAACCATCTGCAGTAGGACTGGGTAGAAGTAAAGGAGGTGAAAGATGCTAGTTTAGGCCCATGCTGACCAAGTCAAGTAACCCATATTATGTGAAAATGAACTTAAAAGTCAATTGTAGGTTGTGATTCAAGTGGTATCATTCACATTTGACACTAGATCTGAACTTCTGCACCCACCACAAGCCGTGTAAGAATGGAGCCACGTGCATGAACACAGGCCAGGGCAGCTACACCTGCACGTGCATGCCAGGCTACACTGGGGTCAATTGTGAGCTGGAGGTGCGGCAGTGCGACAGCAACCCCTGCAGGAACAGAGGCCATTGTACAGTGAGTTTGGCCTCTATTTCTTTATCAGTGACATCACTGTCTTGTCATTGTTCATCTCTCTGTCTATATATTATATATCGTATTATATACATGTTTCTCATCATCACTTTTTTCTTAACAAAATGTTGAATGGGAACTGCATAAGAAAAGGAAAACACGCCTTAACTTTCATGTGCATTACACAAAAATGGCCTGAATTGGGACTAAGTACTCTTGTTTTACAGTATGTGAGCTTTTCATGGTGCTTGGACCAATATAAATGATCCAAAATCATTTGAAATAAAATCTAATTTTAAATTACCTATTTTACAAGTTAAGACCTTTTGTTGTTTTATGATAGCCGAGACAAAAAGGGAATGGAACATTGCTCTAAAGACCTATTTCCTTTGTGTCCCTTCAGGAGCTGGATAATGGCTACAAGTGCACCTGCTTGCCTGGTTTTGAGGGCTCTCACTGTGAACACAGTCTGCTCACCTGCGCGGATATGCCGTGTTTTCAAGGCGGCAAGTGCCACGAGAAAGACAACGGCCGCAGCTACTCATGCGAGTGCCCCAGAGGCTACACTGGTCTAAACTGTGAGAAGAGGGTGGACAAATGCACGACCTTGCCGTGTGCCAATGGTACATCCTATATTTTTTTTGTCAGTAATAGAAAATGAGAATGAGAGAGAGGCTATTCTTTCACTGAAAAGAAACCTTGAAGCCGTACTAATCCATAGGTATTGTTGTAATTTCGCCATTATGTACTTCATTACATAATACATTTGTATTCAATTTACACTGTGTCTATAAGTTATAGTTTGTGCTTGTTTCCATGTCAAAGAATGATCTGCACTTAGGACTTGTTTCCTTGGGCTTCCAGTGATAAATTATTTGGCAAAAACAGCTGGCTCATGATGGCTAGCAAGATTAATGAGAATACATGTCAATATGTTCATGACTATAAATGTAATATGAACTGTGTAGATGTGTGTGTGTGTGTGTGTGTGTGTGCGTGTTTGTGTGTTTGTGTGTGTGTGTGTTTACCTATATGTAATCGAATATCCCCTCTTGCTGCTGTGCAGGTGGCGCATGTGTGGTTCTGGGAGGTGTCCGCATGTGCAGCTGCCGTGCTGGCTTTATGGGCCAGCGCTGCGAAATCAACATCAACGAGTGCGCGCCCAGTCCCTGTGCCAATGGAGGGACCTGCCACGACAGAATCAACGACTACATCTGCTCCTGCCCCCCGGGGTACGGAGGCCGCAACTGCAACCAGCTGACCGCTACCTGCCCTCCTCAGCTCTGCCTAAATGGGGGCTCTTGCGTCAGCATCCCTGGTGGTCCTCCGGCCTGCTTCTGCCCCAGCGGCTTCACAGGACTCCACTGCGAGTATTTTGCCGTCACCCTGCCCGTCCTCCCGGCCCCAGAGACCCAGGATGGCTTCCAGTGGGCTGCCGTGTCCCTGGCTGTTGGGCTGGTGGCCCTGCTGGTCCTCTTCTGCATGGTGGTCATTGCATTCCGTCACATCCACAGACAGGCCAATGGCGACAGGACTCACGCAGATGCCATGAACAACCTGTCCGATACGCAACGGGACAACTTAATACCAACGTCCCAGCTCAAGAATACCAATAAAAAGGTGGACCTGGAGGTGGACTGTGGGCCAGAGAAGTCCAGTTACATACACAAGAACTACCATTTAGACTACAACTCGTCAAAAGACTTCAAAGAGACCCCTTCGCAAGAGGATAAAAGTCACAAGTACGAAAAGTGTTTAGAAGACAAAATACCGTTGAGTAGAATGTACAGGTGAGACTTTAGTTTGCCCATTTCTGCCTCATTTGTTACATACGGGCTGATTAAGCCTAATATGACATTTAAAGACGGTTTTTTAGTGGTGATTCACTATTGACATTTTGAGAAATTGGCCCTCAGAAACAAATGAACAGTCAATAACATCAATAACATCAACATCACCACAGTAATGATGTTTCAGAATATAAAACATATTCTATGATACCAATTTGGCAATCCAAACAGGCATTGCTGGCCTAAAAATCAGTCAAAGGATCTATGCAGCATTTCCAACAACTGCCCTCAATCTAATGTGTGGTATAAACGTTCGGTGTGGACAGGAACTGCTAGTTCGCTCTTTAGACAAGGTGTCTATTTGTATACTCAGTTCCCAAGAAGGGGGTTCCTGTCAACAGCCTTTGTGCCTAAAGAAAATGAAACCAGACATTGAGTGCGTCTCGTAGGGCTCACACCATCTTGATGAAAAACAATAAGCTCACATTTACATAGAGTTTACAGTTGCTTGTGGGACCCCTTTGTCTCCTGACCCCTTTTCTAACCCTCCTTCTCCCCCTAATATTTCCTCTCCAGCAGAGCACAATGAGACACAGCTCCATGTGCTTTTACTTTACGTTAACACCCCGTGTGATTTGTGTGTGCAGTGAAAAGCCGGAGTGTAGGATATCAACAATATGTTCCCCAAGAGACTCCATGTACCAGTCCGTGTTTGTAATAGCGGAGGAGAGGAGTGAATGTGTCATAGCAACTGAGGTAAGGAGGACTGAGAAACAAGTCTGCTTCCATTATATGTTAACATGCTTATGTACGATTAAAATTTTTTTGTGCTGGAACTTCATTTATTGGAGTCGCTGGCAGCATGTGTTTCATATGTACTTCCTTGTCCCCAGGTATAAAGGACGGGAGGATGAATATGAGGAGAGGGACGGGGGAGAACACAATCAAAGCAGAATTTTCTGGATTGTTTACAAAAACTGAGAGACTGGAGACGATTATTTGTGATGTCAACTGCTGCTCTGAGAAACTTGAGGAACTGGAGAGAGCGGAACTCTGCTCGCCGAACGCAATAGATTAGTTTCTGTTGAAGGAGTGTTTGTGTACAAACGTGTACAGTCCTGGATGTTTTTTTCTGCCCCTTCTGCTACGGTATGGTTTTTCCCCTCAAAAACTGTAAGGAAAAAAAAGGACTTACTTTGCAAGAGGAAAAAAATGTCTTTGGCAGAGAAGAGTGGCCTCCTCCACCCCCACCCCACCCCACATAGAGTGAGTCTCTCTCTCTCTCTCTCTCTCTCTCTTATTTTCTCTCTTTTTCTCTGTCTGTCTCTCACTCTCTTGTGGAAATCACGGACACATCATCTGCCAACTAATCACTTAAGAAGGTGCCAGGGACTTCCAAACCTTCAGCCAGCATTGCCAGCTATGCAAGAACGGAGAGGGGGGAGACCAATCAGAGCCCAATCCCACCCATCCCAATCACAAGAAAAGATTATGAATGTCAGAAAAAAGAAAAAAATAATGTACAAAATGTCAATCATATCAAAAGTGACTGTCGTTCTCCTTGCTAAGATTGTATGCAGCCCAAATTCACAAAAAAGCCTTAAAAGAATGCGGTAGGATGCTAATTTTTGTGCCCTGGGTCTTGGATTGCCGGAAACAAGAGGAAAATTCCTTCTTAATCAACAGGGAGTTTGCAGACAAAGTGGCATCGCTATCGGCCGACTTTCACCAGCAGGATCCAAGAGGAAGTGTCATTTACGTCTTTTATGCAATGTGGCCCAATGAGTACAAGACCAGAGAAGGACAAAAAAAAGTGACTGCACACCACTGACTGCCTATAATTAGTTTTTGAGACCAATAATGTAATTTTTTAAAAAATGATTATTTCCAGAGTTAATTTAATTATGACACACTGCTCTTTATATGTTTTATACTATTATTTTGTATATAATGCATATTTATAAGGACCAAACATCTGAAGAATAAAAACATTAATTAATTCACGTTTTTTTTCCTTGCCTTGCGAAATGTCGTGGTAACGTGCCAGACTGCCAGTGATGCTGAAGTACAGCAAGTCAGCTTTTCACTTTTGCAATTGTCTAGTGTTCTCTTCATCTAGTATTTCCTCTCAATCATGAGAAAAAAACACGCCACCCTCACCAGCCCCCTCCCAGCCTTGCTCAGTTGTAAATTGGCTTGAAATTCAAATCCGTTGCCTCGGATACAGGCCCCTTGAGCTGGAAATTCTGAAACAAAGACGGACGAAGAGCGCATAGGAGCGGCACGGGTGCGGCCCCTCCTCAGAAAGCTGAAACAGATGCCCCAGGGTGCGACCTTGCTCTCTGCCATAAAAACAGCGGCATATGCCACCCCTCTCGCCCGGCAGCTCCACGTGGCAACTATAAAGCACTCACACACTCGCGGGCTCCGGCGCCAAGAGCCTCAGCCTCGCCTTCAGGGTTAAAGGAGAAATGTCTGCTTCTACCTCTAGCCCCTCCCAACAAACCCCCAATAAACCATAACAAAAGATGTAGGGAGAGCCATGCATGTGGCCATGGCCTGCACAGATGGGCTTCAGGGCAGAGCCCACTGGCACTGGGCTCTTTCAACAAGAAAAAAAAAGGCTACATGCTCTCCAAAAGTTTAATTGACCCATCTGAGCAATCTGGCACGTGAACGAAGAATTATTTATTGCCACTTTACAATATGGGTGCTGCGGGGTCACCTGGGCCTCCACTTAAGGGAGGAGGGGTCAAAAGGTCAGCTGTTAGCCAGGCCCAGAGATGGTAGAGAATTTATGCCGGTCATTAATGCGCCCGGCCGAGTTTGGCCTCGACCCAAGCCGAGGCCGAACGAGACATAAATACGATATTGAGAAACCACTAAAAATAATCCCCCACCCCATTTGGACGGCTCTCCTATGTTTAGGCGGCACGTCAAACCAAAGACGTGCTCACCTCCTCCGGCCAGATTTGTGAAAGAGCGTCCATTCTTTCCAAATAATTCACCACTCTGGCCAATGTCAACGCTCACAGGCCACATGCGAAGGAGGAGGCGTTAGAGGAGAGTGGAAGAACCACGACTTTAGGAAAACAGAATTCCACAAGAGCTGCTACTCTGATATCAGGCCTCTCTGCTAGTGTTCGGCCTGCATTTGCCCCATCAGCAGTAAACAGCAACCAATAACATCTCCAGCAATCATCAACTAATCACATCTCTCACACAAACAGATGCAGCACAATCAGAGTCCGCCAGCCATGTTTTACGTGAAGAGGATGCTTGGAGAGAAACAACACTTTTGACAAGGTTAAGGGAGCACAGGCCGGGGTGTTAAACACACTTGTTATCGCAGCAATAAGTCATCTGCTTAAGCCTCACTGCAACCTGCTCCTTACCCTCAGGGAGCGAGAGAGCGAATGTGTGTGTGTGTGTGTGTATGTGTGTGTGTGTGTGTGTGTGTGTGTGTGTGTGTACATGCATGTGTGTGTGCCCCACTCTTTGGCCTCTGAGTCTCCATCACATGGCCAGGCATTCTCATTGTGTTATAATCACAGCATCCTGTTTGTGACCTAGTGACATCATTTCCTGCTTCCTTTCTGATTAAAAAATGCAGAACATGTCGGCACAGGCCAAACGATTTTCTCACGCATCTTTTTTTTTCAGTCCCAAACCCTCACCACCGCACCCCCATACTCTGTGCTCCACGTTTGCGTGGATACCTTAGGATTCAGGAAACCGGCTCATAACAAACAAAAAGGAGGGGGGAAGGAAAAATAAGAACACAACTATTATTATTTCATTTCCAGTTCCTACATATTTTGAAAATGAGCAAGGAGTGACCATCCCGGCCCTTTCACCCTTTTTCGAAAAAGTCTTTCTCAATCCGAGAGATAATGAGGGAGAAAAATCTGAGGAAAATCAGCCTTTAAGATAATCCAGACAGGAATGCTGTCAGGTTTTCCGAAACTGAATTTAATCTTTCCCACTTAAATTAGTTTATATTCAGAATGACTGACAGCCACAACCTGCAGAGATCTAAAGCCTGCCACATTCTCACCTGCAGTTTCACTCAATTAACACTAGGGGTCAGTAAGACGGTCATGAGGGACTTAACAGCGCTGTTGGCGTCTTCATTTCAACTTCACACCACTTCATTTGGTTTGGAAGACAAATACAAGATTAACCCCCTTCTTTCCATATATACTGTATACACCACTGTGTAAAAGTCTTAGGCACCTGTGAAAATTATGCTTGAAAATTGTTTACTACTGGGCAGTGGTGTTAGGTTAGTGTTAAAAACTTACATTACAAAAAATACAAACAACATTAAGTAAGTAAATAGAGGTTTTATGTGTGGCAAAGTGTTTTCCACACCTCTTTCCTCATGGAAGCGCAGTTCAATCAAATACATGGTTTGGCTCTTTTTACTGCACTAGATTAAATTAGGTGTTTATTATGGAATTTTATTCATTCACCCAATGACTGGAGACACTGAGCAGAAACCTAAATCCAAACCTGTGTTCTCCTAACCAGCTCACAAAATATTGACTACTTTTAGAAAAAAGAAACCTTGATACTTTTTACTGCTTGCTTGTTTGTTTTTATTTATTCTAATGTTCAGCTGTTTTTGCTGCAGAAAGAAGCCACTGCTGATATAAATGACTTCAAACAATGTGCACAGGTGCCTAATACTTTTGCACAGTACAGTACTGTATATATATGTATACATTCTGTACGAATAGGTTAATTTTAACATTTTATTGTTTTAAAAACTCATAGAACATGTACTATTAGAACTCGAAGTTCATTGCTGAGCAGCTCTGTTTCTGGAAATGTGCAGGCTTGTGGAGTTCATTACAATCTCTAATCCAACACAGTCGATCTTGTTAATCAAGGCCTCTGACTGCATCTGAATATTAGAGCCAGCTGTGTTGAAACTAAACTGGGCGGTAGATCCTCAGGAATGGGGCTGGGTGCAGTTTCGGTCCTGGCAGGCCATGTCCAAAACAGCCTGGTGATTTCCAGATATATCTCATCATTCAATTAGTGAGCTGTAGTTACATTGTACAGTATTGCACAAAAGTCCTGAGCCACCCCTTCATATCTTCACATTTTGCCTCCAGAAAGTCAAAGTTTCTCATATTTTTAATGTGGTCTTCAGGAACACTTCTCAAGGCTTCCTGGGGGACTTTTAAAGGCACCCATTTCTAGGCCAGTCCCTGAACCAGACAAGTTTAAGAGGAATGTTATTTGTTTGTTGAGCCACACAGTGACTTACGTATGAATCATTCAACCTGAATAAAGTTAATCTGACTGGTCCTGAACCAGTGAAGAACCAGGAGCAGATGATTCCAGATGATCAGGCGGTGATCAGTATACTGGTGGTTGGAGCTCCTTTATCTAGGCTCCTTGTATCTTTAGCCACTTTGCAGCCTGTTGTCATAAAACAATCATTCCATTTTCTTTCGTTTAATTGACTTAATATGCCAAAGATAATATTTTTGTACCAACAGGGGGATTTAAAGCAAAATATAAAGACATTATCACACTGGACTATAGGTGTGTCACAGCAGAGAAATCACCAACACTACCTCTCATGCATCAGAACTGATGGTCCCTGAGTACTGGGCACCTGTACTGGACAATGTGAATAAAAACGAAGTTGTGAATTTGTGTTGTATGGGAAAGTGTTTCTATTGTTTGGGAGAATTGCTGAATGTTTTTCCCTCAGTACGCAATATTCCACAGGGTGTATGCTGGAGTTCCTTGAAGTCTGACAGAACGTTTTTTCACTGCTGCAAGAACACTGTGTTCTCTAGTTCAAAACTAGGCCGCGCTTTAAAAACCGGTTAAGGTGACTTTTGACTAAAATAGAAAAAGGCCGTTCCGTGTTGGTGAGATCACTTCATCGTCTGATCTGAAGCAACATCAACTGAAAATATTGTCAGTATTAATAGCATTAAATTAGTAAATCACAAATTAATATATACATGCATAATATACATAAAAGGGCTGGAACACACTGTAAGAAAAATGTCCACACATCAATGTCTACATCTATAGTACCAACACATTCATGTCTATTGGTATAGTATTAACACACTGATGTCTAAGTATATTAAACTCATATGACAGAACAGAAAATTCAAATGTAATTGTAAAAGTATGGTATTGTAATTACAACATAATCACAAACGTGATTGTACAATCCGTCCAAAGTCTCATCTAATGTATAACTTCACATGTTAAAAACCAGTTAAAGTCACTTTTGTTATGGTCATTTCTGTGCTGTGCACAAGGTCATCTCAACTGACATTCATCATTGATCTGACACAAATTTAGCATTAACTAAATAGATCACCTATTAATATTGATATACATAATATAAATAAAACAACTGGAACATACAGTAAGAAAAATGTCGAGGGTCGTTTTTTTTTCTGTGCTATGTTTACCATGCTGTACACAAGGTCAACCTTGCATGCCAGGGCCTAAGGTTACAGCCGTAGGGTGTAAACAGGCTGTTCCTTGAAAGGTCCGGCCACAGGAGCGCCACCACCCAGCCAGGCAGCAGGCAGAGAAAGCCTATGCATCATGCAGGCTTTTAAGGAGCTTACATGTGCCTGTATCTTATGATGCCAGCTAATACCTCTATTTATAGATAATCCTATTTTAACTAAAGAGGACCCTGAGCCAAAACATAAGGAAATGTTTGGAGGTGGGGGCGGGACTTTGTTTGTCAACCTGAGTGGGGCAAATCTTGTATGATACATATAGTACGTAGTATATTTCTGACTTTTCTAACTGATTAAAATATGTTTTACTTTTAAAATATTTTTAATACAGTGCTAGCCTTAAGCACCGTTATATGATGACAGGGTTGGGGTATTATGATATTTATTATGTTTAGTAGTAGTAATAGTATGTTTTTGTTATTTCATTCATACACACAGCACACAGTGAAACGAAACAGTGTTCCTCTAAATGTCACGTTCCCCTCCTGTATATGTGTGTGTGGACTGAGAGCACCAACTCGAACCGCCATACTGGAGTTTAACATG
>JBBPDC010000156.1:3499697-3515166 GCA_037974485.1 Hemigrammopetersius urotaenia | reverse complement strand
AAACGCTGGCATCTCAGATACACAGAAAATAACCAGAAAAACAAAAACCACGGCTCACGCCAGTCCAGGCCGTGACACTAAAACTATATTGTATCACAAAGAACAATAATAGAAACACTACTAAACAACACAAGTGTGGGCAGGACAAGACAAGAGAGAGTGTCAAAAAATACTTAAAAAACTTAAGCATCTACATACATGCTGTGTTTATTGTCTATGAATATGCATGTTTATTGATTGTTAGAATCGATGCATGGCGTGTAGTAAACATGCTGAACATGCTGCTAAAGCATAAGTAGACTGAATCAATCAAGTCCCATATCTCAGCAGTGTTAAGTACTTTAGAGGAATGAACATACTGAATGACCACAGTGGATATGTTCACAAGTCATAAGCTTAAAATCACTCATAGTGATTTTATCACTCATGCATAGATTTGTGGCATGATGTTAGATTTCATTAACTGAAAATGACATAGCTAGCCACATTATTGTGGAATCTGGGAACTCTGGATAACTCTGTTTACCAAAAAAGAGGGACACTATGTGTTTGAAAGTGGAGTGACACATTATCCTGCTCTCCACTATCAATTTAAGAAAACTGCTACCATGAAGGGGTGTACTTGGTAGGTGTTTATGTAGTGTTTAGGTACATGGTCCCTATCAAAGGAACATCCACATGAATGCCAGGATTCAGTCAGGGGTCGCTGTGGGCAGTCTGACCGATCTGCAGCTATGATGCAAGCTGTGATGGAAGCTGTGTTATGCCATCCTATCATAGCCAACATTACTTTTAAAGTGCTACTGTAGTTCTTCTATGGGATCTGAACAGACATGCTAGTTTAATTCCTCCAGGCATCAAAGAGCCTTTAAGTTGTCAACCACATTTGTTAGGTATGAGCCACTGTTTACCAGGAACACCCCACAAGACCTGCTGTTTTGGAGAAACTCTGATCCAGTCTTCCAGCCATTACTATTTGGCCCTTGTCAAAATCACTCAGATCCCTGCACTTGTCCTTTTTTCCTGCTTCCAACACATCAGCTTCAAGAACTAATACACATACACACACACACACACACATCATCCACAGCATTAAAACTAACTGACAGGTGATGTGAGCACCCTGAGCACCAACTGACAAATTCTTCTCGTAGGGAACTTAAAATGAAGTAAGAATAGCTGAACACTTCTGAGAGGTGAGAATAATTTGTTGCATTTTTCCACTGTTCCTCACGTGCCGCTCTAGGCGACTGCCTGGTTTTCCTGTATTGACACACCAGCCCTGCTCCTCTGAATAGAATGAGCTTTTTAGAGGTATAACTATGTATGCAATCGGCTGTGTTTTTTATACAATTGTATAAAAAGGCACAAACACTAATATTCTTAAAAATGTTTGGTTCGGAAGATGAACATGGTTACATAGGTTTATGGATACTTGCAGCGTACAGTACAGTCATGTGAGAAAATTAGGACACCCCGTTAAATAATCAGCTCTTCATTATGAACTGTTCACATATCAATTTCCAATCATGATTTTATGTATTACTGTAATTAAACAACAAAAATGAACATTTTGTGAAACATCCCAAAAAAAAGATATAAACAAAAATGTTTATTTTAATGGAGGAAAAAGTTAGGACATCCTACCCCTTATTAACTAGTGTTGCCTCCTTTGTCTGATATAACTTCAGCGAGACGCCTTTTGTAGCCTTATACCAGTCTCTGACATCGATCAGAAGAAAGTTTGCCCCACTCCTCAATGCAGAATTCTTTCAGCTGTGAGATGTTTGAGGGTTATGTGGCATGTACAAGCCAATTCAAGTCACCCCACAGCATCTCAGTGGGATTAAGGGCTTTGACTTGGCCATTCCAGGACTCTCCACTTCCTAGTCTTTAGCCAGTCCTTGGTGAATTTGCTGGTATGCTTTGGGTCATTGTCATGTTGCAGTGTCCAGTTCCGCTTCATCTTTAATTTTTTAACAGATTCTACTGTTCTGGTGTCCAAATAATTAAATTTTAGACTCATCTGTCCAAAAAACATTATTCCATAAATCGTGGTCTTTGTCTATGTTCGCTCTGGCAAACTTCAGTCTGGCCTTAATGTTTTTCTTAGAGAGTAAAAGGTTTCTTCCTTGCACACCTCCAATTAAAGTCAAACTTGTGTAGTCCCTTTCTGATAGTAGAGTCATGCACTTTTACATCAACAGTAGCCAGAGCCTGCTGTAGTTCCCGTGATGACATTTTAGGATTTTGGATGACTTCTTTGAGCATCTTGCGGTCTGCTCTGGGGGAGGATTTGCTTGGACGGCCAGACCTGGGCATGGTGGCAGTTGTTTTGAATGTCCTCCACTTGTAAACAATTTTCCAGATGGTGGAATGGCTGATGTCAAATTCTTTTGAGATCTTTTTAAATCCCTTACCAGACTCATAAGCGGCCACAATCTTCTTTCTGGGGGCATCACACAGCTCTTTAGATCTCACCATGGCGCTCACTTCAACAATCAGGAGCACACCAAACTAAATCTGAGGTTAAATAGGGCAAGGCTTTTTTAAAATGCTGGTTAACGATGTACTGATCATGTGCACCTGACGTGATACACCTGTGTGTGATTTTAACCATTTAAATGGGATAATATGTGGGGGGTCCTAATTTATTCCTCACCAGAAATTACATTCTTTTTAAATTACATAAAGTTTTAAAAAGTTTCTTATTTTTTAATTGTGTAGTTATATTATTTGGATCCCTCAGTATCATCAAAATTGGTATTAAATATCCATATGGCCAAATATATTTTAAAATATACAGGCTTTCATAGGGTGTTTTTTCTCACATGACTGTATATGTAGCCCAGTGGTGGTTTCTATAAGACTACAGGTGAAACAATGTTTCACCAAGAAAAATAATACAATAAAAAAAAACTTTCACTTTTTTATTGGTGTGAAACAAAAAATGCTCATAAAAATAAGGTCGCTCTCCTAATTTCAGCACCACCCTAACCGCGGTGAAACAGAGAATTTCAGTGAAACGTGTTTCACTTGCGTCCCCATTCATTTCAATGTACCCAGCAGCTCGAGGATTTTCCAAGCTGAGCACTGGTGAAATCCTTGGAAAAAATCCCTGCTTGTATAACAGAGTGAATAACAACTTCACCAAGAAGACCAGGAGGGTAGAATTAATTTATACGGTGAGAAGGAAGTTTTCTTGGGAATTAGAAATATTATTAATTATGTACTGTTGAAATACACATTACTGTTTGTGAGATATGCACAATAAAATACTTTATATATTTTGTGATGATTTAAGGGTTGAGGGAAGAGCAGGAGAGAGAATATCAAAATGTGAAGCAGCAAAAGCAGAACATGGAGGTAAAGTACTTAGGGCAAGAAAAAA
This sequence comes from Hemigrammopetersius urotaenia, assembly GCA_037974485.1. Taxonomy (NCBI): domain Eukaryota; kingdom Metazoa; phylum Chordata; class Actinopteri; order Characiformes; family Alestidae; genus Hemigrammopetersius; species Hemigrammopetersius urotaenia. The sequence goes on along the minus strand of JBBPDC010000156.1, from coordinate 3,511,775 downwards.
ACAAAAAGCTGCCCAGGGTGCACGACGAGTTTGTTTCGCGGCGCGCGCCGGGAATGAAGGGTGGTTTGCTCCACCCGCTTTCACTTGGATGACCAGCTCTTTCTGTGGATCGATTTTCTGAACAACATGAGTGCTAGTCAGGAACACCTTCGCTGACCTCTTCATCACCTCCACTGGCTTCCCCCAAGGTTGTGTCCCTCTTTTGTTCATCCTGTACACCAATGACTGCAGGTCCACCCACCCATACGGTCATCTAAGTACACGAATGACACAGTTCTCCTGTCTCTGCTCTCTGGCTCCTCACATCACCCCAGCTCAGTGCTCAGTGAGTTTGTGCAGTGGCGTGATAATGCCTCCTTGGAGCTAAATGTGGAGAAGACTGAGGACATGGTGGTGATCTTCTCTTGTAAACAGAGGTAGCTGGTGACAGGATCTGTCAGCATAATCCACAGGCAGGTAGTGGAGATGGTTGAGGAGTACAAATATCTGGGCACTATCTTCGACTGTACCCTAAAGTTTGTCTCCAACACCAAGGACATTCTAAGGCGATGTCAGCAGCGGCAACATCTCCTAAGGAAGCTCAACAGCTTTGGGGTCACTTTTGAGAGTGTTGGTATCACTCCATCAGCCTGCAACACAGGATCCGCCTGCACAACACAGTGAAAGCATACTACAGGACTACAGGACCCCTCCCATGCTCCGCTGTCCTGGCTGCAGGACACAGCAGCCGGGACATCAACCATTTTTCCCAGGGCCATTCACTCCTGAGACTTCCTACTACAGCCCCCCGCCTCCCTGCACTGGAACCTGTCATTCGTTCTGTACTTGACTCCACCAAGCTCACTAACAATCCCTCCCTTTTACATATTTATTCAGTTCAAACTATTAAATTAAATTGAATTGACCTGACTGTCACTTTTTAAAGTGTCACAGTCCATATTATCTATTTGAGGTTGAGTGGTGGGTCAATTCTAGCAGTGGTCGTTTAAAAGAAGCAGTTAATGGCTGTAAAAAGGCCAGGAAACCATCTGATCCTCCCCTGTACCATGAGTCCATGCGATGAGTGGTGTGACATTGGGATGTATGGGGCGAGTTGGTTTTGGCTGTTGTGGCTTACTGGTGGCTGATATGCAGCTCTCTCAGACTGGCAGGGTTCCGCAACTGCATTTGGCTGTCCATTAAGATCACTTTGCGTTCTGTGTGGGCCACACATATATGCCACATGTGGCCCAGGTTTGTGCCACACTATCCGGTAAGCTATGATCGTCACGGGTGCAACCCATTTCCTTCAGTGTGGTGAGCAACAGAGCTCAGTAATTTTCAGAGAAAAGCTCATCACTTCCACAGTACTGATTGCGCAATGATTTCTGAGGAGGCAGCAGTGTTGCCCAATTCCTATCCCTGGAAGAACCTTCTCACCCAGGACCAGAGCAAAGTGATCCTAGATAGTGAGATCCAGTCCATGTTCTCAGTATCGGTTAAAAAATCAGGCCACCTCATAGCCTTGTTTAGCATCATAAGTGGGCAGTAAAAATGCCACCCTGTGGGAGTTTTTTGCTGCATAACGCAATAATTATCTGTAGCATTGGCCGGCGATTGTAGAGCAAACTGAGCACCTGACCAGACAGCCTTGACTTCTTAACTCAGGCAAGTTTTTGCTGGGCTCGAGTAAATCGGCTTAAGCCATCTTGTGAGGTGTGACACTTTAAATCCCAGGCCAAAGTCAAAAGCAATTTCAGTGTAAGTGTAAAGCGTCCATTTGTCATACATGAACACACCACACCACAGCAAACAGTGTGAAATTCTTACTCTGCATTTAACCCATTCATCAAGTGAAGCAGCAGGCAGCCATGAACACAGTGTCCGGAGAGCAATGTCTGGGAACAGTACCTTACTAAAAGGTACCTCACTGGTGCCACTGGCAATCCTGAGATTCAAACCCACAGCCTTCTGACTGCAGGGGCAGACAACAGTTAACCATCAGTTGACAGAAAAAAAACAAGGCAGTGCTTTTTTTTCCCAGCCTGACAGATAGTAAAACTAGCACATTGTGTGCTCACTTTTAGCTACTCCTCATATTACAAGCTTCTACAAAGCCCAGTTCCCCTTATGCGTGAAATTCCAGTACTGACGCAACATTTCCTTCTAGCTCACAGAACGATTGAAACGCTTCTTCCAAGTTGCATCAGCCACCCTTCAGCATAACAACATACCCACATTTGAATGACCGCTCGCGCGACCAATAAGCGCTCGCAAAATATCTGACTGTCAGTCACTTGACCAATCAACATACAGAAGCAACCTTCCCCCTTTTAGCCAATTAGACGTTCGAATAAGTATGCAATTGGCGGGACTTTAACGTCAGCGCAACATGGTTTGTTAAAATGGAACAAACGCCCGCCTTTTCTTTAAGATGATTGGTTTAGAAGGTGAACCATGTGACGTAGTCTCTTGAATACCAGTGTCATATATGTGGCCAAGGGGACGACCTTCATTTTCGTCACGACGAAGACGCCGAAAGGGGTAGGGAGGTTTTGGAAATAGGTTTAAAACGCTGTTTTTGGTCATAATTTGTGTTTAAAAGATTCGTACTGTATTTTAGAAACTAAAGAAACAGGCTGGTGAGCTAACCGGTCGAAAGAGCCGTTTTCGTTCTTTTGATAGCTCCACAGCCGAAGAGGCGATAATGGCGTTTTAAAGGGAAGATGAGGGCACACTAAAGCATCGGCATGCACCAGGCAAAGCAACAGCACCCGCGCCTCTCCACCACAACTGCTAGGCAGTTGGGCTCCAGTGCCGTCCGCGGTACAGCAGCGAGCCAGTCCATCCCTCTTCTCCTGGACCGGAGGAAGAGGACACTAGCCAGTTAGCCAGCTGGTCGAACCGGTTTGGTTAGTAACCAGACTTGACTTAAGCCAGCCGTCTCGAGTCACTTTAGTCACATCAGACACCTGACAGCATCCCCACCACCTCCAGCATGAAGCCTCAGGACATCCTAGCGGGCAAGGGCAGCCTCTGGATCTTCGGCTACGGCTCTCTGGTGTGGAAGCCCGACTTCAAGTTCAAGAAGAGCAAGGTGGGCTTCGTGCAGGGCTACAAGAGGCGCTTTTGGCATGGAGACAACTTCCACCGAGGCAACGACGAGATGGTGAGATGATGTAGTCCATTTATTTATATATATAAATCACATCACTGCTTGCCTCACACTTAACGCTTTGTCTCTCTCTGTGATGTCAACAGCCTGGAAGAGTGGTGACGCTCATCGAGGAGCATGACGTAAGTTTGTCTTCAAGTGTTGTTTGTCATATGTGAACACACCACAGCACACAGTGTGAAATTGTTCTCTGTATTTAACCCATTCTCCCAAGTGAAACAGTGGGCAGCCAGGAATGCAGTGAGGAGGGACTGTACTTTGCTCAGGGTTACCTCAGTGGTGCCTCTAGCAGTCCTGGGATTCAAACCTACAACCGTCTGCTCAAAGGGGCAACTCTCCAACCACTAGAATTTCACACTGTGTGCTGGTGATGTTTTCTTGTGTGACAAATGAACACTACATACTTAAAAGAACATTTCAAGTGTAGGAATTTAGAAGTAGGTGCAGAAAAACCATGTAGCTTTTTTAAAGCTACAGTTAAAGAGATTGATGCTGATGGGCAGTTTGTTCCAGCAGCATAGTGACTGAATGCCATTTCACCATTTTTAGTTTCAACTATTTTCACTAATAATCCTAATAGAGTAAAAATCATTTTTCTAATAAGATTAATCTTTTTTTTTTTTTTTTTTACATAGGCGTGCACCTGGGGTGTCGCGTTTGAGGTGACCGGCTCCCAAGTTGAGGAGTCCCTTAAGTACCTGAATGTGAGGGAGTCGGTGCGAGGGGGCTACCTCACTCAGTTTGTGGAGTTCTTCCCACACGGTGAGAACCACTCGCCAGTCCAGGCCCTGGTCTACATAGCAACACCTGACAACCCCATTTACCTTGGCCCAGCCAGCGTCGAGGAAATCGCAGCCCAGATTGTCGTGTGCAAGGGGAAGACGGGCCCCAACATCGAGTACCTGCTCCGTCTGGCAGATTTCATGAGGAACAGCTGCCCTGATGTAGATGATTCTCACCTCTTCTCCATTGAGGCAGCCTGCTTGTCCATCATTAGGCCCATACTGTTAGCGGCCTAGCCACTCCACTAATCAATATCCATCCTAAAGTCATAACATGATCCAAGATGCCATCGTGGTTGTTACAGTTCGATCATTTATATTTAGCAAACTTTACTGTAATAAGGGAATCTAGCTTTTAATGTGTCCATAAAACCTGTAGCATGACATGATGTGCACTAAGCTGTATTTTTGGTCTTGGTTATATAAGCTCTCTGTGGTAGCAAATAAAACTGGGTAACAGTGTAACACACAACGTTTAATAGTCTGAATGCTCGCTTGACAAGCTGTTAATGTAAAAGGTACGTGGTTCCTCTTGTTTTTTTTCCCCTTTTGGCCAGTTCTCACACTATTGTTCCTTCTGCCCGTTTGATTTGCACAGAAGCTGACTTTCAGCTTTGAAGCCATTTTGATTTCTCCTCATTTAAAAGAGCCTTTGTTTTAAAAGGTTTACTGTTGTTTTAAGTCTTTTAATAAAGTGTTGTAAATCCATTTCTGCTTCTCTTGCATTTTTCATTTCAGTTTTTGCCTATTGTCCACTTTGGTAGTAATTTGAGATTTTAAGACTTGGATGCCTGCAAAATTCAAATACATTACAGTACATTGTCGGATCTACTGTTCAAAATTAGAAAATGTGCAATGAGACAGGCTTGTCAAACCCATCCTACAGCATGGCCTAGCTTGCAGTCGGCTCCACACAGCTAACTGTAACACTTGGCAGAAGCAGGAGGACATGGCTCAAGCCGACTCCTATCTAAATACACACAGGGTTACGCAAGCTGGAGCAGGGAACAGACTGCCCCTGGAAGTCCTGTGTTTATAGTCTGCATTGCTCAGAAGGATCAGGAAAGAGGCAATGCTGGTAAAGTCGAAAGGCATGTCTTCGCTATAAAACCGTATAAGCATGCTGTCGACATATTTATGCCGTTTGGGTCATTGCTGTACTTGCCAGAACAAGTCAAGTAGATTTGTCATTACGCAGTAAAACAAAATGTTCATGAGCTTGGTGCAACACAACAAACACAGGCCTTCAAAGGAGTTCCTTCTTGATCCAAGCTATGATCCATTCTATTACATAAAACCAGACGTAAATAGTCTAGATGTCAATTAGTATCAACTGTGAATAACAATGCGTAGGATGACACAACAGGGAGAGGCACAGTATGCCAACAAAACTGGTGGACACATCCACACTCTGTCATTGATTATACTCACTTCTTCTTGCACTCTCTATTTGCACTTTGTGTATTCCTGTCCTGTCTGCATATGTATTCTTGTGGTGTTTCTGTTTTTGTATTGTGTGTTCATTCAAGGGGGATTCAGGGCACAACCAGACTTAAAAGGCATAGATGTCCATCAGTATGCTAACAAAACTGGAGGCTTGTCTGTGGACACATCCATAGTCATTATGGATTAGAATCAGTTTTCTTGCACTCTATTTGCATTCCGTCTGCACATGTATTCTTGTGTTTTTGTTCTTGCGTTGCACTGTGGATGTCGACACTGTGTAGTGTGTTTATGGCTGGAATGACAATAAACCTACTTGACCAGAACATGATCACATAGGAGTACCGTCTTGATCTATACTAGGATCCTTTTATAACACATTCAAGGGGGATTCAAGAAAACAAGCAGACTTCAATGGTGTAACTACTCCATAAGTACAATCAACTGTGATGACAATGTATAGGATGACACAGAATAGGGAGAGGCACAGTATGTTAATGAAACTGGAGGCTTGTCTAAGCTATAAAACCATATAAGCACTATGCTGCGAACACCTTTGTGCTCTTTGGGTCATAACTGACCACTCTTGCACTCTGTTTGCACTCTGTGTATTCCTGTCCTGTCTGCACATGTATTAATGTAGTTTCTGATTTTGTTCTTGAGTTGCACTGTGGTTATGGTCACTGTGTTTATGGCTGGAATGACCAATAGGAAATGATATGTCCTGCCTTCACTTGTAGACTTGTGGCATTTGTTTTTCGTTCATTGTGTTGCACCAAGGTACTGAACACACATTGCATGATTTCACTGTGTACTGTGTGTATATGGATGATATGACAATCAACCTACTTGATCTGACCAGAACATAATCTGATTTCCCAGAAGAATTCTTTCTTGATCTATACTATGATTCATTTAATCAAACTCGAGAGATTTAAGTGGCCAATATCTCAATCAGGGATCTACTTCACCTGTAAAAACAAAGCAATAGGATGACACAGAACAGGGCGAGGCACAGTACGTCAACAAAACAGGTTTAATGTTTATTTTTATACACCTAACAGAATGCGTGGGGCGATTATGTACTAATTATCGATACTGTCTCCTGACTCCCTACAAAAAAAGCCAGACATGTTCTTTTTGCCATTGTGAATCACAGATTATAGCATAGCACAATTAACATGGTAAAACCTCACCATCAGTTCAAAAGAATGAAACACACAAAGGCACTTGAAATCATTTGAGTTTTTTTATTATTTTGGATTTATTCCAAGTTAGTAAAATGACCATTTTTCTCTCTCTGGTATGTACACAGTGACCTATAAAAATAGACAAGCAATATGGGAAATATGGGTAACTTTGAAAGGAGGAATATCCACTGCAGTATTTACAAACGCTGGACAAGATTCACGTTTAAAGACAAATTAAATCTCAAAAACCACTGATTATGAACGTCCAACACATTTACCTTTGTCTTTTTTTTTTTTTTAAAAATAAATGGCTTTGATACAATTTACAGTCAGCACAAATCTTCATAAATTACCAACTTTTAACTTAAGCTATGATACATTTTACATCCATCAAAGAATATTAAGTCAGCATTGAGTGATGAGCAGTGCTCACACCTACATTTCGCTCTCTTACAAAATACCTGCATCTGGGTTTTTTTTCTCCTTTCTGGTCAAAATATATTATATTAGTATTTAAAGCCAAAATTCAATTTGCAAATAACTGTATAAAGAGAAGGCGGTTTGGCATTGTAAATGGTTGTTGTTCATACTGTCTCGTCCACAAAAAAAGTCCTTCGTATAATCAGCCTTATCTGTCCTGTTAAACCAAGGACCGCACGGACTGTTCGAGGGGGTACAGCTGACTCACACTTTACCCTCCTGGTCCCTGCTTTGTGTTCACTCACTTTCATAACAGCAATAATGTTCATACAAGCATGCAAGTCATTAACAGGAGAACATGAGAAAAAAAGAATAAAAAAAAACACATTTGAGCTCTACGTTCCACATTTGAGATCTACGTCCCACATTTGATGTGCGGAACTCCTGTTCTATTCCTAAAACACTGGCATCTGTTTAGACAGATCTGATAGAGTGTAAGAGAATGTATTTTTATCTCTACCTAGGAGCAACTGTAAAGGCAAGTGAAGTTCCTTTTATGCAGCCCTTTGCTCAGTGCTGTGTCGTACCATTTTAACAAACTATATGAAAAAAAAATCCAAGTCTAGTGGTTGTCACTCACATATTGAACAAAAACCATTGTCTTTCACAAACCAAATATTTTCAATCATATGCTTCTTTCAATAAATAAGGATATGCATTTCAACTGAAAAAATGGATTTCCGGACCTCCCAGATTGCTCTACTTTAGGGTTAAGATCACCTCACTGCTAAATTACAGAGTTAGGAATTATGAAATAAGAGTTCACAGTGACAGCAGGGCTGGTGAAATGCTTTGTGGTGAAGAGGCATCTTTAGAAGCCATGAAGGGACGTTGGGGGTGGGGGTCCAAACCCAAGACTGAAATTACTGGCATATCTAGAATTACATCGGTCTTCCACAAAACCTACACAGACTGCTACCGACCCCCGTGGCTGCTGGGTCCTTTGCCTCTCTTGGAGGGGTTGTGAAGGATGTGAGAGCTGCCATGTGCTAGCATCTGAGAGCCGGAGCCCATGGTACTGCCTTTACCCTGCGTGGAGGGGGTGCCCACCGGGGTGAAGGCGGGTGCTGCAGTGGAGCGAGCCAGCGCAGGCTGTAGTGGACCAGAAGCAGGAATACCTGAGAGGAGTAAAGCCATGTTCAGTGCCCCGTTATAATAATTTGTACTATTTTACCCTCTATTGTGTCACCACTGATATATAGACGTCTATATACACATACATACATACACACACACAATATATATATACACATACATGTACATACTTACATATACATATATATACATATGCTGTCATGTTGGAAGCCCTAAATTCATTTTCAAATTCAGACATTTCAACCAATGTCAAGCTGTGGAGTAGCTACTGAGGTAACAACACCCCATTGCTTATTAATGGACAGTGTACTTTGCTATAGGCTGAATGGATGGTCCTATGTAAATATTTTCCATGCTATGACATTAAAACCATGATGTGTTCAACAGCTTGATAGTTTCCATAAACAAATGACACTCTAAGGAGAAGATTATGTTTTAAAGCTTTAACAGTGTTTACATAGCACATGAAACTCTTCACAAGCTGTTTCATGGCCATATCAACTGGGTTGATGGTTTGTGACCCAAGGAATATAACTTCTGGGTCGTTTATGAGCCTTGCTGTCAGGAAAAAGGCTGTAAGAATCAGAATCAGAAAACCTTATTGATCCCTGAAGAAACTGAGCTCCCCAGTACAACCCAAAGTTTGTATGTGGAGATTGTATAGTTATGTGCTGGATTTCATACACCTGTAAACAATGGGTGAGGCTGAAACTTACTGATTTGGAAGAGTGCCCACATACTTTTGACCATGTAGTGTTGCTAAGCTACAAATTTCTAATAATATTTGAAAAGACGCTTTGACTGCAGCTCATTACTAAAGGCAAGCAACTCCCAAACTGCAACATCTAAAATAAAGAACGTTCCTTCAGCGTTCCAAAGGTGTTTAATCTAGAGAGCTGCTATGCCAACAAATGCCATCACACACTTGCCATTGTCAAGAGCAGGTTTCAAAGTACATTTCAGTTATACTCTTTGGTTGGCATACACTCATGTCAACCAATGTCAAGGAGCTCTTCAAAACGGCTTAAAAGTCACATCCCTCATCCTGCCCCCTTCTACTGAGAAAACCAATGAGAAAAAAGCAGTGATAACCGTGGACACCCAATGACAAAAATAAATGACAGGCTAGAAAAGGAACTTCCAATTAAGGTGTTATTTGTTTTAAACTTTTCACTGCTGTCTTTCCAAGATGCACAAGGAACAATTTAAAAGGAGAAAAAAGTGAGAAAGATCTGTATCAGAGTAAAATGAAAGTTTGCCGCTTCAAGTAAAAACCTACCTTTGGATACACTGTAACCGTAAGCAGCATATGCTGCAGCTGAGGCGGCTGCTGCTCCTGCCATGGCCCCGGCCATGGCTGCTGCACTGCCTGCTGTTGACTTCCTTCCTCTACCTTTCCTGCCGGAGCACTTCCCGGCCCCTCCGGACCCTTTGGGCCGACCTCGGCTCCTGCCGGACCTTCCTCTGCCCGGACTGGACGTGTCTTGAGAAGAGACACCTAACAGGAGGCACAGAGGACAACTTCAACTCGAACATCTGGCTGCAGACCTAAACCCAACTGTTGGCCTGGAGGATATAACCTTGCAGATACCAAAATACACATGCGTGCACCTGCCAAACCCAGCAGCCTCAAGGTATTTCAGCCTTGTTTTAAATAAAATGAACAAAAATTTCCACTTTGTTTAAGGCAGAACTGTTCACTGGGTTTGGGGCAAACAACTCGCATCCCAACTGCCACTGTAAATAGCCTCCATTTATTATACACTGCACATTCTCCATGCTGCCGCTATTATTTTGACAATTATTTTTTACTGCTGTTCTACCTCTATTCTGCATTTTGGCACATCTAGTGATTCTGCTGCTAGAATACACTGCCTGTCAAACTATTCACTCCATTCAAACATGAACAGCACTAAATGTCCTGCTGGTTGTATTGTTAAGCTTGTGTATTTCTTACTCTCTCTCTCTTTGCATTCTGTGTATTTTGTTCTTTCTGCACTTCTGTAGTTTTGGGTTTTTGCTCTTTATAATGCATCATCATCATGGAGGAAGTATGTTGTTTCGTTTCACAATATATTGTATATCCTTTTTTAGTTTTACACTGGAGCTTAAGTGAGTTTTCACAGTCCTAAACGTACAGCCTGACAAAAATGATTTAACTGAGTACATTCTCCACCCCTGATCACAACAGCTTCTTCCCACAAGCCATTCGATTCCTGAACTCGGACCCTGCACGTAACATCAGGGGTCTGAACAGGGTCTGATCTCATCCAGTTGCAGCAGTTTCTTGACTCTGCTCTTTGTCTGTCTTTGTTTACCTTTGTCCTTGTCCTGCACTGCTTGCTTCAACCCTCTGTGTACTTGTGTTGGGCTGACAATAAACCCACTTGAATCTTGAATTTTGAATAAATCTAGGATGGGGGGGGAACTATAGCTGTTCCTGGAAAGTCAGTTTCATGACTTTTGAGGCTTAACATTTTCCTAGGCAGACTTTTTGGTTTCAAATTTTTTTTTACACAGTAATTCTTTTGGCTTGTAATCCGTGCTTGTGGATGAAGATGGCTGCCAAGACAGCCTCTGCTCTAGAGTACAGGCCAGAATCCAGCCACTGCAGACAAGACAGGGCAGCTTCCCCTAACCCCCGTCTCCCTTACAGCCACTCTCTTACTCATATATCCTCAGAAAGCTCCAATCTTGCAGCTCTCAGCACTTTAAGCTGCAAAAGCCAGACAGCAACGCTGCTTATTAGCATTGCCCATCATTCAACAGGCAGGCAAACAGCCAGATCCACTCTGAAGGTTACCCTGTTTGGAACGATAGGTGAGATTTGTTTACAGCCATGCTGTGCTTCCAAAAATGAAAGATGAGGACAAAAAGGAGAAAGGAGCTGCAGCTGGCCAAAGCTGAATGAAGGGCCACTTGAACACCTTTCCAGCAATGTGAAACAGAATATATCAGTGTATATGAGGCAATTATTCTTTATACTTTGTACAGTGTTTAAAAAAAAAAAAGAAGAAAAGAATCCAAATAAAGGACAAAGTATGCTGTGGACTGTTTAAAGTCACAGACCATTATTTGTCCACTGTTGCCATATATACAGTAATCCCCTGCTTTTCACGGGGGTTACGTTCAAAGAGCACCCGCATATAGAAGAAAAAAAAAAACGCCTATTTTTATAGTGTACAGTAAACCCCCAGTTTTACGCGGATCGGAACCTGCAAATATTCTCCACTTTTCTTTTTTTGCTTTTTTCTCTCTCTTGTTCGTGACTTTTCCGAAGTGCGCATCTCTCTCGTGACTTTTCCGGAGCGCGCGTCTCTGTATCTCTCTCTCTCTCTCTCGTTCTGGAGCGCACGGATCGTCTCTCTCTCGCTCTCTCTATCTCTCTGTCGTTCGAGACTTTTCCGTATTTAAACTTCAGGTTTATCTCTATCATTTCATTTTAAAAAGTTTAAAACATTACCCTTAACGAAAATGTAAAGTGTTCTGGGAGCACATCTGGGGGCATATTTAGGGTTGTAACTATAAAAATAGGCATTTTAAGGCATTTTTTGACCAAATCACAACAACGCGGTTTTTCATTATACGCGGGTGCTCATGTAACGTAACCCCTGCGAATAACGGGAGCTTGCTGTATACCCTAAATATGCCCCCAACTATTCTCCCAGAACACTTTGATTTCATTTTAAACTCAGTTTAATACACCACCCATAAAAAAAATGTAAAGGTAAACCCGTATTTGCCTCTTTTTAGCCATGCCACAGCAGGCTTGCGTCTGCACTTTACAAAATATTGTGTGTGTGTGTATACACTCACCTAAAGGATTATTAGGAACACCATACTAATACGGTGTTTGACCCCTTTCACCTTCAGAACTGCCTTAATTCTACGTGGCATTGATTCAACAAGGTGCTGAAAGCATTCTTTAGAAATG